>VZUI01063775.1:0-21533 GCA_013401135.1 Cettia cetti | reverse complement strand
CCCAGTGTCCAGCCTGGCCTTGGGCACTGCCAGGGATCCAGGGGCAGCCACAGCTGCTCTGGGAATTCCATCCCAGCTCCTCCCCACCCTGCCAGGGAACAATTCCTGCCCCAGATCCCATCCAGCCCTGCCCTCTGGCATTGGGAAGCCATTCCCTGTGTCCTGTCCCTCCAGCCCTTGTGAAAAATCTTTCTCCAAGAGAGACAAACAGTGTAAAACCGGCTCTGCCCTCCAGAAATGTGTGTTTAGAAGTTGAGGGCAACTGAGGATTAAATAAAGCAAAGAGATTGAAATCTGAGTGAGAATAAAAGAGAGGAAGAGATGAAGTAGTGCAAAGCGAGATCAAAGAATTCTGATGAAGAAAAAACCATTAATGATTAAAACCAGGCTGAAGTTGGTGATTGCACAGGGTTCTGCTGGTGGCTGAAGCACTGGGAAGGTGGAATTATGGAATAAAACAGCCAGCCAGGGAACCTGAGAAACTCAGGGGCAACTGAGGGAATACTTTGCACAGCATATCTCTGTTTGCAAATCCGGACTTTTTTTTGGGAACTTTGCACCTCTGTTCTCCTTTGCTTGGCCACCTTCTCATTAATTTAAACAAGCCCGGTGATTGTAAATGGTGTCTAGAACACTGGAAATTCGAGTTTATACTCACTGCCATGAAAATTCACATTATAATGGCTTTGGTTTTCTTTTCCAACTATGTCTCTCCAATATGAAGCTGACAGCTCCAAAAAAATTGAAAACTTTGTCCTCCTTAGGACACTTCATTACTCAAAGAACCTCCTTAACTGATTTTGTTTTCCCACCTTTCACTTTGGTTTGGTTTTTTTAGCAGCACTGATTGGCACTGATAATTATTGCTTCAGTTGTTCACAGAGTAGTTGGAAAATTATTTTAAATCAAATTTTAAATCAAGTTCCTCCTTCTGAGAGTCTAGTTTTAGTGTCTTTATCAAGCTTAGAAATTTCATTTTCAGAATCATCCCAATTCTATTTAACAAGGATTTAAAATAGTTCATTCTGCAGATTTTTCAAGCTTCCTTTTTAACAATGGTGGCTGCCAACTTTCATGATCTTACTGAACCTTAGGTTCCTCTGAACCTAAATTCTAAAGTCAGCTAAAAAGACTGTTGGTTTTCATTTCCAGCAAAATGCTTGTGAATTATAAGGCAGATAAGTCAAGCAATATATATATTATTCCCTGAAATTCCATTCTTTTTAAGGTCATGTCATTGTGAATTCTGAGTCTTTTTACTGACAGAAAATTTAATTTTTTTTTCTTGTCACCTTAATTTCAGTATCACTTCCTACTGCTTTCTACCTCTACCTTGAGACTTTCATATAAAACTTTTTTTGCAACATTTTACCTCAGCTTGTTATTCAGCATTCTGAATTTCTCCTCACTAAGGAAAGAAACAGAGAATTAGGGGTGGAAAAAAAGGAAAGCAATGCTTTGGGGGTCACAGACACCCCACTTAATACTGACCTTTCTCAAGCAACCTAGAGCAGCTTTAATTGATCCTCTCCAGTCTCATAAAAAACCCTAAACTGCAATATTTGGAGGGAAATTTTCTATTAATATAAAAATAGAAATGCATTTTCTTTACTTGTGACTATATAATCACAATTTTGCGATGCAAAATTTGAATATTTTCAATTTTTCTTTAAAAATATGAGCTGAAGCTTTTGGCAGTTACTACACAGCAAATACATTTCTCCAAGAGGCGGAACAGCCAGCTTTATTTCTTGACACCTTCAGGAGTTAAGATTTAACCTGATGACAAGAAAACATGTGAATCCCAGCTCAGAAACCAGAAACACTATCAGAAAGTTTTGGATCAGGCCTTGGGAAAAAAAAAGCACTTAAACACAATGTGTTTTGGGTCTGTATCCTGGCTTTTAAGGTAAAATTTTTAGAACTAGAGCCTTTTGTCAGTGAACACTGAAGATTTCCAGTGTTCACGTAATTCAAGAAACTGGCCCTTAGTTGCTAAATATCACAAGATTCCCAATAAAAATGGTGAGAGCTGGTAAAAATTGCATCCTCCAAGAAGCAGATGAGATGGACAGAGGCTGAATAAAAATTCTACAAAAGAGGGAAACAGTTTTATGAAGACCCAAGCTCGGAGGAGAAACATATTTGAAACAGAATTTGGTCTGGTCTGGGTCCTAGAAAGGTTACATAAAGGATGTGATAAAGGTGTGGAGAAAAAGAAGTAAATTTGAAGACAGCAAATAAGGGAGACCTTGTGGCTCTGCACAAGTCCCTGCCAGGAGGGGACAGCCGGGGGGGTCGGGCTCTGCTCCCAGGGCACAGGGACAGGAGCAGAGGGAACGGCCTCAGGCTGGGCCAGGGCAGGCTCAGCTGGGCCAGCAGCAGGAATTTCCCCATGGAAAGGGGGCTCAGGAGCTGCCCAGGGAATTCTGGAGTCCCCATCTCTGGAGGTGTCACTTGGAGGTGGCACTCAGAGCTCTGGGCTGGGGACAAGGTGGGCATGGGGCACAGCTGGGACTTGGTTGTTTTGGAGGTCCTGTCCAACCTCAAGGATTCTGTGATTCTAGAAGATTTCACATTCATGCTGATTGAAAAGGATCTGGGCACCATTGCAGAGAGAAAATTCACACAGAATGAGTTTAAAGTCAGTAAGTTACATGTACATTTCATAGATTGTGCTTTAGCTATAAATATTTCCAACCTCTATTTAAATGATTTATATTTTTTAATAAGATGTTGTAGTTATCAAATCTTCAACCCACTTGCCCAACAAACAGCTTTGCAATTTGTAGTTCATTTTGAATGCCTGGATGTAAAGCCTCCTGTTCTAAGTGAGAAAACCAAACCATCACAGAATTATGGAATGGTATGAGTTGGGAGGGACCTTAAATTCCATCCAGTGCCACCCCAGCCATGGCAGGGACACCTCCCACTGTCCCAGGCTGCTCCAGCCCCAATGTCCAACCTGGCCTTGGGCACTGCCAGGGATCCAGGGGCAGCCACAGCTGCTCTGGGCACCCTGGGCCAGGCTCTCACTGCCCTCACATTAAAGATTCCATTATTTTCTTAAACAAAGACCTTTCCATGGAAAGAAAAGATCTGACCACTTTCAATTTCCTTTTTCTAGAAAGGTGGTATTGACCAGGAAGGGTTTTCTCACATCAGGTAAGAGGCATAACAACAATTCCTAATTGTGTGTGAGCTTCCCTCTTCAAAACCATCTGAATTCCCACTGAGCACAGACAGCAGGAACTCTCATCTCGGTCAGCATCTTGAAAAACAAGATCCTCATTCAGCGCTCTAAGCAGAGATTTAACAACCTCTTAGGGACTCTCTTCTTTTAAAAATAATTCAACCTGGCCCACTTAAAAACTTTCTACTAAACTTGCCTCCTTTGGCATAAAGCACCAGTGATTTAGTTGGCATTGTAAAGATTTACTATGCACTTTTCCTATCTTATTAGAACCAGTAATGGAATTCACTCTCTTGAATTGCTTTGGCTCTGAATGCACAGTGCTGAAGAGGATGACATCCAGAGGTTACATTCCTGTCTACCTTTCATTTCAGCTTTATAACTGGAGCAAGTAAATTTCCTTAAACCCTGTGGATTCTAAATCAAAGGAAAATGCATTTTTAATCTCGCTAGTATGAGAAACCCTAAGAATTCAGCAGTAAGGTTATTAAACTAGTTGATGATTAAAAGAAAGTTAAAAAAACAAAATTAAGAAATTGTCAGAAACTTGTAGACAGATTTTTTTAAAAAACAAAACCTGGTTTTAATGTAATTTATTAGTTTTGTTGCATGTGTATAAAACAAATTAAAAATAAATCCTCCTGTGAATGCTGTGCAGCTCATGACCCTCCACAGAGCTGGATTTTTTGGCTAGGACAATGCAGAAGTCAATGAAGAGGCTCAGCACCATCGACAGGATGGAGCTGATCCCAAGCCAGGACAGGAAACTCGAAGGAAACATCAGAGCTACCCTGTTTGTTGCCTTGAATATTTGTTTGGTGTTTTGGAATTTACTGACTAAAGCTGCGTGGCAGAAAGCTGGCAGCCAGAGCCTTCTGCCAAGCTGTGTTAATTTTGGTTGTATCAGAACTCCTGAAATAAACCCAAAAACTCCTGTGAGACTTTTGTGTTTGTGCTGCAGCCTCCTTGAACTCAGCCCATCCAAATGCTCAGGATGAGCCTGGACTGGCAGAGCTGCTGCAGCCTTGGCTGGAAAGGTAATATTGTGCTAGGAACACGATGTGCCTGGTTCTCCTCACACTTTACATCCATCCCATATCTCTGTAGCCCATTGGATCCATCTCTGAATGACTCCAGCTTGGAAAAAGAGGAAAATTCAACAGGTTTGCTTAGAGCCTGAGGCAGAACTTCCAAAGTTTGAATTTTTTGAGTGGTCACCATGATTTATTAACTCTCATTAAATCATAAATTGAAGGCCTCATCCATCAGTTGACAGGGCAGAAGCATCTTGGGCACCACATCTCACCCAGGGGTGCTTTGTTGGCTAAAATTTTCACCAAAAATACACCTTTGGACCTAAAAAAACAGGTCCAAAGAGACGAGGAGGGGCACAAAAAAAGGAGCCTTTGAGTTTGTGTCCACAAGGAGGGTTAACACAAACGCTCCCGATTGTTTCTGTTGTTTATGAATCTCGACCTTCAGAAGAGCTCTGAAATGTGCTGTCTCCTAAAGATGTTCCCCGCCGATATGACACACACTCTGCATTGTTTCACTGCTCACAGGCATTAATATCCCAGAGGTAACCCACCCTTCTCCTAACGGCTGCTGACAGGTCCAATGGCTGAGCAAAAATCAGTTGGAGGAAAGGGAAGTCTTGTCGGAAACGAGATTAATCTTGTAACGAGTGTTCAGCCCTGATAACCCATCTGTGCAGAGAACTGCTTTAACTGGAGAGCAATTAACCTTCACCTGACAAGCTCTGTCCAACCGTTATAAACAACATTAAAGGCACAGGATCCCCCTCGTTTTCCCCCCTTGACGTAGACTAAACAATCGGATTCTGAATTCCATGAAAACAGCAGAGGTAACGATGCCTCGATGACAAATGGCAGGGAAATTTTTTAACAGGTAATGCCTGCATGGAAATAATGTGAAAAATGTCTCTGACCACCACTTCAGTGAGTTGATCTGATTAGTAAAAAGCAACGGTTTTGAGCACTTCCAAGGGAATACCTGACGCATGAGGAAAGCTGCTGTGAGTACGCCAAAGATTAACAATAATAAAAATTTATGTGAACAGATAAGAGCTGACTAAACCATATCTGAGGAACATTGCTTTCAGGACAAAGTGTGCATTTCCACAGCACCCCTGTGAGCCCAAAGCCAAGGGGCAACTTCCCAAAGTTCCCTCACCCATGGCCTTGGGAAAGCCACTTGTCATAATCAACCTCCAGCTTGCAGAACGCTCTGTAACATCTGGGGGTTTGGGTCAGGTTGCCCACAGGAGCATCCCTCCTGTCCCACAGCCAAGAAATCTCCAAAAAATGTGTTCACCATGGTCTCTGGAAGGGCTGTGAATCCAGCCTCAGATTCCTAGCCTGTTGATCCAGCCTCAGATTCCCAGCCTCAGTAAACCCAACCAGATTCTCAGTTCCCAGATAAAGAGCACAACATGAATTTAGCAATCTGAAGAGATACCTGAACGTGGGACTACTCATCCCAGATGAAAAGGTGGGATATAAACGTAGGCACAACAGCAAAGGACTTCTCAATTCTGCAGGGAAAGGCCAAAATACCCATCTCAGTCACAGTGGCAGAAACCTGGAATGACTCCAGTGGAATCACTGGCAAAACACAGAAATTTTGGGCTGTACTCCTGAATAATTTGGGTGAAAGCCTGGCCCCAGTCAAGCCATACTGTTGACTTAATTTTGGCCAATTTCACTCCAGGGTTTATGAATCCTCATTCATCCTGTTCATGTGCCTGAAACAAATTACCCTGAAGTTATGATTAGCAATGGAGGTTTTCTGTCTTTATTTCCTTTCCCTTCACTCTGAGCTTTCTCTTTTCTTCAACATTTGCTCAAACACACAAGTTGGTCATAGTTTTATTTCCCAGCACAGTAGGCAAAATTTCTGTTTCAGTCATTTTGGTTGAATATGTGTAGGGCACTGTGGATTGCAGAAAATGGCTATGAAACTCCAAGATCTCCAGAACATGCTCAGATGTATCTGTTGGAGAAGTCCACCTCAACTGCTGCTGAACTGTGCATTTTACTCGCAGATGTACAGAAATGAGGAAAAGATTCAGGCAACAAGGAGTCTGAGGGAGGATGCCTGACTTTCATCTGACAGAATGACAGTGGATTTGGAAGCAACCTCATTCCCAGTATTATAAAATGCAGGGGAACTTTTCCTACCACTGCAGAGAAAAATGCTGATATTTTATAGTCCAGGATAACAGCATTGGTTTGAAATTTATTACAGCAACAGACGCATTGTACTGGGGCTTGAGTGTTTAAATAGTATCAGGTAGAGCATTACCTTTATATGAAACAAGAAGGGCTTAGAGATTTTCAGTGAATTAGATATTAACAGATAGGAAGTTCCTATTGAAAGCATTTCCTGTATTGGTAGTCCCTGATTTTGGCAGCTTATCTGGGTAGGAAATGAACACAGGAAGTATCTGTCTACAGACCCTTTATCATCAAGGTAATTGCTGTGGCAGCATTTTGCTGTTTATCAAGGTAATAAACAGAGAGTCTAAAAAAAGATGTTTTTCAGCTCTGAAGAATGAGGTTTAAAAAAAACCCCTCCTGCAGTTATGCAAAACCTTCCACGTAGAATTAATGTGCTGCTCCTTGCTGTAATGAGAGATTTGTCAAACAAAGCATTTCCACTCTCCTGGGTTGTTTTGGTTTTTTTCCCTCAACTTGTGGTACTGTGCCTCTCTCCTCCCCGTTAAATCAGGCAGGTAGCTTTAAAAAGTCCTGCCACTTCCCGAAAATAGGGATCCACCCCTTCCTGCAGGTATTTGCATAAAGCCAGTCCCTGTCATCTGTTGGCAGCGCACACCTTTGACTAAGCAAGTCAGCTCCTCTCCCAGGGTGACAAGGTCACACCAGCCTGGTGACACCACTTCCCACCCACGGCTGGAGATGCACGCCGCAAATAAACAGCCCTGCAAGGGGAACACATCACATCCTAGGCATTCCTTCCACTCATTATTCCCAAAAGATCATTTCCCTTGTCCACTCTGAGTCCCTCAGTCCAGCCCTTAAAAAAAATTTCACTATTACTCATCTTTTTTTTTTTTAAGTTTTAGTGGTCAATGGCATTCGTACAACAATTAATTGTCAATTCATTCATTTTATTTCGAAACAAATTGGATAATGATAATTACCAGAAGAGGGCTGGTTCATGAATTTTATTTATTTAACCACTAATATCCCTTTCCTGAAAGAAATGTCCAGTCTTTCTCTGTGCATAGTAAAAATTGGTAACCCAGTGCCTTTCAGGGAGAAAGGTAACATTTGCAAGCCAAATCTCACCAGATTTCCTAAAATTTCTCCCTCTGTTCATTGTTATAAGCTATTTACTGGACTATACAGTCCTTCCAAGAGAGCAGGAATAAATTGAG
This sequence comes from Cettia cetti, assembly GCA_013401135.1. Taxonomy (NCBI): domain Eukaryota; kingdom Metazoa; phylum Chordata; class Aves; order Passeriformes; family Sylviidae; genus Cettia; species Cettia cetti. The sequence continues at coordinate 13,920 of VZUI01063775.1, read as the reverse complement.
GGACACAGCATTCTCCAACCTCAGGCAGGCTGTTTAAATAACATTTAAAACAACCCCTCTAACCACAAAGACACATCCATTATTTAAGGAAAGGACTGATGCCTTTTTCACAAGTACTTCAAAGTTTTCCCATCTTTGTTGATGTTTTCAATGCAAAAATTTCTTCTGTAATACACAGATATATATCATATATATAATATATATATGTGTATCAAGGATAGCAGGCTGGCTGTATAATTATCTATCCAAAGAAATTAATTTTTCAATGATGGATCTGATAAAAATCACATTGCAGTTAATGAATTAGTTACCCTGACAAGGTTTAGCACTGTGATATTTTCTACTGTATCACCCTTATTTTGTTAAAATTCATAATTCTAATGATACAAAATCAAACTTTCTTTTTTCTTTTTTTCCCCCCTGATTTTCTGAGTAATTCTCTTGGCTTGATTTAGAAACTTGCATTATAAAGGCTATTTCTTCCTGAGTAAACAGCAGTATATATTTTTATTGAATTATAAAGCATCGCTTGGAAAATAAATATCTTTTTTTGGCATTCATATTTTGCAAAACAGCTTCTGTGTTTATCTTTCAGCAAGTCATTCTCCAAGAGCACTTGTTTCCTTGAACATTATTTCTGAAAGGCCTTTTGTAACACGGGGAACTTGCTGAAAAACATTTTGTTAAGGGATAATGTAGTTCTTGTTCAGGAAAAACAAACAAACCAACAAACTCAGACAGTCAAACATATGCATTTTCCAGCTGTTGTTCCTTGCCTGGGGACTTAATTCTAGAAAGCAAAATCCTTATATTTCACTTTGTTTTGGCATATGAAGACACAAACCAAATTGAGTTAAATGACTGCTGATTAAAAGCAAAAGAAAACAACACCAAAATCCCCCCAAAATAACTTCTGCTCATTTCTGCCTTGAAATTGCACATTTGTGCTGGAGTCAGAAATACTGCTTTACCTGGAAATAATTATAGCTCTGATTCTGCTGCCTTTATTGGGACAAAACCTTCCTGAAATTGCTGGGAAGTTTGGATTCAGGGGTGGAGGGTCAGGGTAAGTGCTTTAAGGCTGTGTCTGTTGTTGCCTCTGCTTTACCAGAGCACTCAGGTGTGTGCTCAGCTTTGAATGTGCAACATCACCAAAGGCAACAGAAGCATTTACAGGCTGAAAGTTAAATATGCCATTGGATCAGCTGCTAGCTGAGATGAGGAAAAGAAAGAAAAAAAGATAAAAATTGTTCTAATGCAAGGAACAAAAGTACAAATTACTGTGTCAGCTCTGCTGGACTCAGTGCAGATGCAATCCTCTAAACAAAGCCTTAAACATTGCCATATGCCAAGAACAGATTTATTTCTTAACTGGCTCCAGCTTTCAGAAGCATTTGAGTGACTACTTGGAGTTTCTAAAAGAAAGTGAGAGAAAAGTAATAGAGACAAGCAAAGAATAAGATTCCTCAAAAAAAATTAATCTTGCCCTCTATATTCTGCTTTAATCAGTGCATCCACGCCCTCAAGCCTCAGAAACCACAAAGATTCTCCTGTCCTTTATCAACTATACAGACTTTTTCTCCCTGAAATCTTAGATTCCATATGAGCACCACTTCAGAAAATAATAATGAAGAGGATGTGTGCATATTTAGGTGTAAGTTAAAGTAAAGGAAATATCCACAAGTTTAACCAGTAAATCATTATAAAGTCAACTTAGTGAAGAACTTTTCTAAGCATAATGGCACTGGCAGGCAAAGAGAGAAACAGAGCAAGGCTTGAATATGGCAAGGAATTAGAATTCTAGTTGTACTGTTCTATTTAATGTTCTTTCCTCCACTGTGGGACGGATAATGGGAAAAAACACCAAAATGACCTCCAGGATAACTATTTTTACTTCACCCCAAGGTAACACTTAAATAATTTTTGCTCCATTCTATTAAAAAAAACCCCAAACAAAACACACACAAAAAAAGGACTGATGCCTAATTCAGATATGTTCTAAAATTGTAGTTACAGCGGTGTGACTAATAAATATAAATAATTGCATTTATTTGATAATGTTCAGCTTCATTGCTCTGGCTGCTGTGCCACTGCAGAGCTGTCAGAACCACCTGAGCCAGAGGGAAACCTGTCAGAGCTGAAACCTTCACTCTAAGGAGACTTTTTCCACTTGAAAAACCACATTTCATCCTTCAAAATGCCAAAAAACATCACAGAGGGCTCAGCTGAGTGCACACCAGGTTTTAGGATGTGAAATACCAACCCAAAATCCTGGCTTGGGCAGCACCTTCTCGTACTACTTTTCTCTCCACAGCTCCTTGTGCTTCTTGTCCCATCCAAGGGAGAGATCCCTGGCCTGGGCAAGGATGGTCCAGTGGGGAAATCAGGATTAATATTATTTATCCATGTCAGAGCCTGGGAAAAAGGAGCTGCTGCCTCAACCTCCTCCTGCTCCTCCTTCCCCAGCACAGAGCTTTCCCCTTCCCAGGGAAAAAAGGAGCAGGGGCAGCAGAAGGATCACAAAGGGTGAGGAGAGAGTGATCCCCTGGGAAAACCACTCTCAGGATGTCAAAGCCAGCACACAAAACCTCCCAGCAGGGTTTGCCTTCTCAGAGTCCTGCAGGTTGGAGAGGGGGAAAGGATGAATCAGACACCCTGCCTGGAAAGTCACCTTTGCACGGGTGCAGGTTCCGAGAAGTCTCAGCCCGGTTATGAACAAATACAGAACCATTCACATCCTAATTCTGAAATTTAATGACTCCACAGCTTCCCTAAAGAGTACACTGAATTCCCAGAGATCCCAGACAAGGCTCTCCACCTTCCTCAAGCAAACTGGGATAGCTGGGCTGCCTGCTGCCAGCAGACAACACAAGCCATTATATTGAATATATATTATTAAATAGATACAAGTACATATAACTATATAGCAAAAGCTAAACAAACACCTGCCTGGCCTTCAAACCAAATTTCTTTATTTCAGAATCTCTCCAGTTAAAAGATTCTTTATCCACTCCCTATGGAAGAGGAATTGAAAATCTTTGGAGTGTCTCAGGTTAGAGCACTTTTCCTGCACCTCGAGTACAAAGCACCTGTCATTTCTTTCCAGTCATTTCACATTTTGCACTTGCATAAATAAAATTCTTGCTACAGCATGTAAGGCCTTCCCAGAACTCTGGGCAGCAAAATCCTTAACATTTTGGGTTGCCTGAGACCTCCTGCAAGATTTACCTTGCAGATGAGGAGAGAGAATTGGACATTTTTCCATTTTATTGAGTACATGGCATTACCAGGCTATATAAAACAGTTTTCTATGTGTAAGTGCAGCTCAAATAATAACAATTAGGTATCATTTAACAATCTTTTAGCCTATTAAACATCAGTCAATATGAAACATAAAGGAAATAAATAAAAGGAGTTGCCTAAAATGCAAACGGCATCCGATCTCGTGGGTGCCATTATTTTTGAAAATAAATTTTGTATCAATATTCTGATTAATAGAAACAAACCCAGCATTCAAGCCTCAGTACACAGCCCTCCTTTTAGCCAAAACTTGACTCCCTGAAACTCAAGATTTTCATTAAGTGCCTGTTCTGTGTGCCCTGAAATGCACGGCAAAACCAAAGGGAACTCAGTTTCAGGAGCTACGTAGCACTTCACAGATGCTGGCCAGCAATGCAGAGGCAGATCTACATCTCTATTGATAGCCCCATGAAAACATCAGTGATTACTAAAACAAAAGGTTCATTAGATTTTTTTTAATCACGCTGCCCTCGGGCAAGACTGTCAGATTCCCAAAACCGTAACAAAAACATCAAATTATCTCTAAAATGTAAACACTGGAGCAGAATTTACTGAAAAGTCCAACTGCAGCTCTACTTATCCAACGGCCAGGCTATTCCATATCCCTCATTAAACCTCTGACATAATTAAAAAAGTACAGAAACAGATAATGCCAAGAAGAAAAGAAATACCTCAGTCCTGAATCCAATAATACCTTGATCCCAAACCTGATAAAACAACACCACAGAGTCCCCCTGTCTTTGCTCTTTATGTAAAATTAGTTTCATTATCACAAAGCATTTAATTACCATTACATTCTGCAATTAATCACAGTTATTGCTCTGTTGGTATAGAGCAGAGAATTGGACATTTTTCCATTTTGCTGAGTACATTGCATATAAAACAGTTCTCTAAGTGTAAGGTGGAGGTCAAATAATAACAATTAGGTATCATTTAACAATTTTCTATACTGTTAAAATTCAGTCAATACGAAACATAAAGGAAATAAATAATAAGAGTTACCTAAAATGCAAGACAGACAGATTTATTCAACTTTCTAAGTGACATAGCCCAAAAAAACTCAGCAAAGCCATTCTTAAAAAAAAAACCAAAACCCAAAGCCCAAAGCCAACAAACCATGCACCGAGATCAAGTTATGCACCAAGAAGGGATTTTTATTGTCCAAAAAAATTAAAACATAAAAAAGAAGACGCCCATGAGATCTTCCCGCCACCATTAAAATAACCTTCAGAAAGGTCCTGAGTTTAAAGTTAAGACTTTCTAGAAAAGCACATAATTAACACCTGCATGAGACAGAGAAACAAGAGCTGGTGCCTCTCCTTCCCCGCTGGCTAAAATTTGCGTCCCCATCCACAAGAGAAACATTTCAAAGTATCCAAAAGTTTAGTGCCCTTAGGAACCCGGTTTTTCCTTCCAGTTCACACACCCTCTCCCCTCATGGCAGTCCACAAACACATCCAAGTTGTCCAAGGGATACCTACAAGAAATTTCAGAAGCTCTCACAAAAGGGCTTCGCCTATGCAATCCACACCACTGAACAGTGAATTTAAAAAACCCAATTTTTTTTCCGAGTTTGAAGTTTTTAAGCCTTGCGGATGGTTGGAGTAGGAAAAAGGAAATTTACTAGGCAGTACAAAGGAAATCTTGTTGTCCTCTATTGTGGCAGTGGGGGTGTTGCCCAATTCTAACTTATCTAGGTTGATAAAGGAAACCAAAGAACAAGCCAGTGAGAAAAAAAATCCAACAAAAAAAGGTACCCCCTCCTTACCTTAATAGTGCTTGCCATAATGTGATCAAGATTATTGATCGCTAATAATTGCTAATAATAATTATTGCTTCGCTCTGACCAGAAAGAAGTTTTGATGAGGTTGTTTAGAGCGGATGAGATTGTGCTAACTCTGGGAAATGAAGTCAGCCAATGGCAGGAAGAGGTTTCTATTGGTCCTGGCCACCGCAGCTCGAAGAAACAGGATATTTGGGAGTGAAGAGATAAGAGTCCTAAAACAATGTTGTTTTTCTTGATGATATGTGACTGATTTTTTTTTTTAATTTGTTTTTGTTGGGGTTTTTTTTTTGTTGTTGTTTTTTTTAAACAAAAATGTCAATTGCCAGTGGCTGGCTGGGCAGGTGTGATCTGATGTGCAGTAAGTGTGACAGGCCACTTCGAGGCAGGATGCAGATGTCAGATGAAATGGGCCAAATTCTGCAGTGGTTTGATGCAGGCTGTTCACTGGGGAATTGCTGATCCAGGGCCAAAGCCAGGCTGGGTATAAACGGGTGTAACTCCAAATATATTAATGAGGTCTGGCCTGCTTACACCATGTCTATATTTGTCCATTAACCTCATTCCTGCATTCCTGAGCTATTGACACTTTCCAGCCTATCTGATTTAGCACTTTTTTCTCCTTAAAGAAGAAGAAAATAGGTTGGAGACAATAATTTGTTCTTGATGTTGCTTTCTTCCTGAGGAGAGGAAGTCACAAAAAACATAAAACTTCAAAAGCAGATGCCTGAATGCCATAAACAATCTTAAATCTTCCATGTTCTTCCCTTAATTCATAGCTCTATCCATGAATGGAAATGAGATGGTTTCACTGGCAGTTCCCTTCCTGGTTAGTGTGTGATGGTAATTTTTTATTCAGTGTTGTATTTTCATTTGTCCTTTTGGAGCACTTGGCAGTCATGGGCACCCCAGAATTCCCAGATGTGCAAACAAAACACTGTCCCTGTCCCAGGCTTTTGCATAGAGACCTGAACTTAAAAAAACCCCACATATATAATAAAAGGCAAAGTGCTTCCAGCCACAGTATCCCACTCAGAATCCAGGGCTGGCACAACCCTTTCACACTTAGGAGCCTCACAGTTTTCTGTTTTCATGAAAGATACAATTCCTGATGTCAAGAGATTCTGAGCTTTCATCCTGAAGAGAAAAGCTTGAAAATAAAACCCCTAAAAATGCAAGGAAAAATTCGAACAAGTCAGAATTTATTCATTTTTTAAAAAACAATTTTAAAAAGCTGGTCCTACCCTAACAGGTTTATAATTTCTTATTGCTGCCTATGACAACACCCAACCATGGACAGGTTGCCTGGAAGATAATTCCAGGTGTAGTAAAGTCCTGCCCTCTGACCAGGGAGTCTGGTAGGATAAGAAGAACAAGAAGGAGTGAATGGCTCATTGCAGCATTATTTAGTGGAAGCAGATGACCTCACCCACTCCCAACACTGCCTTCTCCTGCTGCTTAGGAAAAGAAAAGGAAATGAGAGCCTTGTTCTGCAGCTGGTGATGACTGCTGGCATTCAGCACAGAGTTTTTCCACACAAAGACAGCAGAAAGTCCCAGTGCACGTTTCCCCTCCTGTCCTGACCCAAGAAAGGTGAAATGCATTTTTCCAGGATGCACACAGAGTCCCTCATTCATCTGTCCTGCAGGTGCTGCTCCATCTCCCTCAAAGCAGGGCAGAGCAAAGGCTCATCCATCCTCCCTTGCTCATGGGAATGGCCCTGCCAGATCCAGGAAATTCTCATTTCCAGGTGTCCCATGGGGATCATGGAGCTGGGAATCCCTGGATGCAGCAGTGACAAACAGAATCACTAAGGTGGGAAAGAGCTCCAAGATTGTTGAATCCAATTTCTGGGACACAGGATCAACTCCCTGCACAAGATCAGCTTGGTTTTGGAGTTCTTTTTAAGGACCTCTGGTTTCTTCCACTGTAAAGATGATTTTTCATGGCTTCAGAGCAATCTGGAGTCAGCACTGCTATACAATATTTTATATTCTCCATTAGTTGGTTCATATGGAAATGCAGTGTTGCACTGCTGAATGTGCTCTTGCAGTCTACATCCACCAAATCACAGTGCTCCTGCAGAGTAGGTAACTTTCCTATTTTCATTATGAACAGTATGAAAAGAAAGCAATTTATAGTAATTGTATTTCATGGGGATGTTGATTTCCTCCCTTTTCATCTCCAAACAATGAGCAAGACAGCCAAAAGATTAGAACCTTTCTCTTGAAATTTCAAAGCATTGTATAATGTTTCAGTTGGGTGACTTCCACTCCACTTAAGCCCCTGATATTTTGGTTTTTCCTCCAATATATCAAGAGGTTGCAAGTATCAGCTCCAGCTCCCCAGTGGAGAGGATCTAACAAATTCATTCACAGGCAGTTTTTAGTAATGATTCTTCTCCATCCCACCTCCATATACACAAACCTCCTCTTGGTTTACACAGGGATTTTGGAAGCATAAGGAGCGCTGCTGAGCTCTATTATTATTATATAAGTTTTACAGAGCCCACAGCCCAGTAAGGATTTTGCCATTTTCAACTGGCACACATTCTGTGCCAAAGAATCCAGAGAAGTTTATTTGACTTTCAAAGTAATACCCACAGGCAGATTTCTGAGTGCTTACGCTAAGGCAAATCCAATTGCAAGCAGAGCCTTGGTATTGTGAGGCAAGGAAAATATCGGGTTATCAAATCACCATCATGCAGTTGCAAAAGAAAAAGAGTACAAACACTTCCACTATTTTTCTTTTTCTGCTTTTTTTTTAAGATTAAATAGAAAGAAAAAATGGTTTTGTTATGTTAGGCAACTCTGAGTTATTGTCTGAAACAAGGCTCTGTGAGTTTGAAAAACTTGGTCAACAAGCAGAATAAAACCATGAAAATAAAAGTACTAAAAATTCACACAAGTCACCTAATGCTCCCCTCAAATTTCTCTCTGAAGTTTGTCACCCTAATTTTTCCTGGCTCCTTTCAGCTGGAATATTCTCCTAGCTTCAGCCTGCATCTGGAAACTACAGAGCAGCAAAATTCCCCAGCATGTGTTAACACTGAACATGTGCTTAAGTGTCTTGATCAAAGCAGGGAGTTGCACATGCTTTAGAGTTACAGCTGTGCTTAAACTCTTTCCTGAACACCCTTAAACTCTGCTGGAAGTGCTTTCTCCCTTTAGGAATCAAGAGTTCCCTCTTTAGAGAAGAACGTTCCAAACTGGAGATGAAGGATCCAATCTATGCTGAACTAAGCCTGCTTAAACCAAAAAGGCCTGGAGAGACCTGAAGATTTGGTTTGATCATGAAAAAAGAGTGATCAGACTGAGTCTTAAAGATGAAATTCCAAATAAAAAAGTTGTTTTGCTTGCTGCATCCCTTCTAGGACGTACTAGAAATATGCTCAGTATGTGTGTACCCACCTAAACACCTAAATTGTGTTTTATATGGTGGGAGGGACTTGTCACAAAGGGATGGAGTGGCAGGACAAAGAGGGAGAGAGCAGGTTTAGATGGGATCTTGGGCAGGATCCCTGGGAGGGTGGGAGGCCCTGGCACAGGGTGCCCAGAGAAGCTGTGGCTGCCCCTGGATCCTTGGAAGTGTCCACAGTTGGACATCAGGACTTGGAGCAGCCTGGGACAGTGGAAGGTATTCCTGCCCATGGCAGGACATTGCATGGAATTAGAAGACCTTTAAGGTCCCTTCCAACCTGAACCATTCCACAATTCTATGAAATATGAAGGAAATACATTTCAATATTCCCATTGTAAACAGATCTGTAATCCTTCTTGCTGTCTGGGAGGTAAAGCCAGAACTCTGCTCTGGGCTGACCAAGAGATTAGAGACACACTCTGCTGTGTTAATAATGTGACCTTCATCCCTTGAACTGTACAGTACAAAAATCTTTGGATAAATAGTTGGAAAACTGGAGACACATTCACCTTTATCTTGTGCTTGGTATGGGTACACACAGTGTCTCAGATGTGGGTATTAAAAAAAAAGACAGCAGAGAAATTAAGTGAGTTTTGTTCCTCTTGCCAACCTGCCAGGTAAAAAGGAGGCTCTCCTCTAGGTAGAACCAGGCTACAAATTAAAAAAAAAAAAAAAAAAAAAAAAACAACAAAAAAAAAACCAACTGGAGCACAGTAAAGAATTTGCACTGCAGTTTTTGGAAACAGAATTTATAAGTCCAAGCAAACTACTGCTACTTCATGGCACATGAAGACACATTTTTAAGGGCCTTAACCCTCTCAAAAAATTCAGCATTTTGCTTAAATGCAGCCCCCAACATCAGTTTGGCCATGCCCAGTTTGGTGTGTGAGGGTCAAGTACACTCTTACCAAGCCCTTCAGCTGGACTATCTCCTTTTAATTCCCAGTTTTCCACAGGCTCTGATGAAAATATCAGTGCATCTGCTCACAGAGGGATAGAATCTCCCCTCACCACAAAGAAAGGTCTCACAATCAGGGTTTTAATGGTGAAAAAGAGGAATCAGGCACTCAGAACCGTGCTCAGGTGAGAAGAGAATTCCAGAATGTGCCCAAGGGACTGCAGGATCAGCTGGGCTGGATGCTGGGCTCTGCTCCCCAGACCCCCTGGTCCCCTGACCCCAGGAATGTTGTGCCTTTGGGGCTGCTGCAGGGATCTCTTCCTTCCATGCCTGAGTGGCTCTGATGCAGCACCAGGTCTGAGGGCACAGCACAAACTCCATCCTGGGAAAAACAGGATCCAGCTCATGGCTGGAAGGTGCAGGTCAGCTCCAGGAGGAAGGCACTGTGAGTAGAGTCAGGCACTTCCATTCCCCAAAATCCAAACACCACGTGGAAGCCAGCAGCCCACCAAACCACGTCATTAAAATAATTATCATTACCGGATCCCGGGGATGACACAGCTTGCATCCCACAAAAGGCATCCCCTCCTCCAGCACTGCTTCCAAGCTTTTGTGCCTCTCCATTCCCTCCCTGCCAGGCCCTGCAGGACAGAGGAGGAGCAGGGAAGTGTCCCCACGCCTTTCCCTGCTCTCTGCCCTGTGGGCAGCCCTGTGGTCACTAGATGGTGCTCCCTGCCCCTGGAAAGGAGCATCCTCCACACCAGGCAAGGAACAGCTCTTCCCCAAACCGGCACTGACACCTTTCAGTAAAGAGAAAACTTTAAAAAAGGATTTTTTCCTGCTGCCCTGGCACCGCCCCATCACTCTGCACCCTGCACTCAGGGCTGGTTGTGCTTAGTGCATTCCCAATTTTGCCTCCTTTCAGCTGCTCCAAACCATGTGCACGATCAACCCCTTCATGACTTTCCCCACATACCCACCTTCCTTCCTCTCACAATGAATTCACTGGCTGGCAGAACTGAAAACATGAGGAAGAACCTGATTTGGGGACACTTTTTTTGATATAACTTCATGAAATAATAGCAATCAAGAATGGGTTGTTTTCCTATGGGAAAAAAAAAAAAAACTTTACAGAAAAAAAACACTGGAAGTTTTCAAAGTGAAAATCAAAGTACTTCATTTACCACCTCTTATCTGTGACCCAAGCTACTTTAGATTTTACAATATTTTTGGTGGCTACACCACGGTTTGCCCACCTTTTTCTGCAGACCAGCTTTTGTCTCTACACAAAACAAACACCACAGAGCTGGGAAATGAAACAGAAGCTCTGTTTAGATGACACTGCAATTATTTTCAATAATCAATGCATGTCCTTCTTAGCAGGGAAGTGCTGGCACTCATTTACAGACAGAGAATTGAATCTTTGCTGAAGTGGCATTGAGTTCATCAGACTTCAAGGATTTTAAATGCAGGTGTGAGAACTACCCTAGTTCTCCAAGATTTCTGCAATTCCCAATACAACCACCTTCATAATTTTGTTCAATCTCACCTAGAACTGCTACTTGAAAAAGATGAGATGAATTGCACCTCTAAAGTATTTCTCTTCCCTACAAAGGGAACCTCTACTATTCCCAATTTTTTGACAGCTCTCCTTATATGAGATGAGTCTCACTTAAATTTCCTTACTTTCTTTCTTTATTTCCCACCTCTGAAATATCAATTTGTACCACCAAATGCCAAAGGGGTGCTGTGTGGATTGAGTAATTAATTGATAAATTAAAGTGCACTGAAATTTTCAGCTGAAAGTTGCCACTGATGTGAAAACCTATTTGGTTTATGTTTGATGCTAATTTAAAACTGAGTCAGTGACAATGATAATGCAGGACACAAAAATAAAAAGAAACCTCAAAGCAAAACACAACACCAAACCAAAATACTTCCAAAAAAGCAACTTCTCTACAAGGAAAAAAGAAACAAATTCAAGGGCAAAGGCCAACATTTTTCCTCACTTTCTTCCAAATGTTTTAGGTAATTTTAACTGAACTACACAATGGTTTGAAGGGGTTATTGGACAGTGTCCTTCAAAGTCCTCCCATCCCTGGATTGATGGCCACTGCACACAGCAAATATTTCTGGAATATTGGATTTCTACCCCGTATTAGTCAGGCTGCTCCAAGATTTTCATCAAGAATGGAACCTATTAAAGTGTCTCTCACACTCTGCTGTTTGGGACTCTCTCGATATTGTACTTCTTTGTTAGTGGCTGTGAACAAGAAACAGATGTGGAATATCTGTGTTTGAAACTCAGTGACCCCGAAAGACCAGGGCCAACCCAGATCATTCTTAAAAACTGAAATCTGCCACTCTTGGAGCACCTTGAGGTCCATGCCCACATTCAGGGATAACCCCATCCCCACCCCAGCAGAAACCCTCAGGACTGTGAAACATCTTTATGCTAATTATGAACATAGCTTGATATTTGAAAAACAGCAAAAAAATGGATTCCCCATCAATCTTTTCCCTCAATGTCAATCAGCCTTTTTCCACTTAGACAGCTGCCCTCCACCAAAGGGAAATTCTCTCTTTTGCCATAAGATCAAAAATACTCATTAGAAATTAAGCATTTGGGAAGTGTGATGTTACATCTCCTAGGAATATTCCCAAGACCAGGCTCTGTGATCCAAAAATGATAAAATTCACACATTTCTCTAAGTGTCTGATATTTCTGTCTCTTGCTAAGACCTGCTAATACCATATGCCTTGTGAGGTTAAAAAAAAAAAAAAAAAAGTTTTTAAAAAATCACTGTTAACTAACACTGCTTAGCTACATGGTTTTATAACAGTTACAAAATTAAATTAAAAATACTGATCACATTGGATCTGTAAGGCCTGGCATCAAATACCAACTATTCCAAACACACAAGAAATGCCACATTAAGTCCTACCTGATCTGATTTCTGTATTTTCAAACCTCAGTACATCTAGAGAAAGATGTTTCCAACAGCATATAAGAATATGAGATTATTATCTTTAAAGTACTACAGTGAAATCAAAGGACTTGGCAACCATAAACCAAAATATTTTCTCCTGGGGACTGCTCATTTACTTTAATGGATAAAAACTGTGGACATTCAGGAAAAAGAACACTGAATACAGTTAATTGCCAAGTTAAATCTAAGTTAGAGCTTTTACAGACCTGGGATTTGTCATGATCATCACAACCTTTTTACCCATATCTAAAACACTTTGTAGGTCACACAGTGTTTTAAGAAATAAATACAGAATAAGAACATAGTATCAAGAAATAAATATATAAAAATTAAAATAAAGACAGTGTCCTGCTTCCACCAAGATGAATGGCAAAACTGCTTTTGCTCCAATGGGAGTAAAGTTTCAGCCCACTGGGAATTCAGCAAAATGATACAATATCACAGTTTTCTGCAAACTGGAAATTCTGAGCTTCAGAGGGCTCTGAGTTAATTGCGTTAGAAGGCACAAAGAGCACTGCCCAATAACAAAAAATGAGCAGAAGTGCAAACAGGGAGGGAACCAATAATTGATAGGATTTAATGCACGATTTAAGGCTGGGGAAAGAATCCCTAAAGCCTTCTCCTACTGTGAGAGGCTTGCCAGACATGTGTGAAAAGCTTGCTACAACATGTGTGTTGAATTACCTTGGTGGCCCGTGACTTTCCCAACAAGCACTCACAATTAGCTGGGATGCAGCAGAACAGGAATTCAGTTCTGTATGCTGCATTCTTCCATGGATTGGGGCACTTCTTCTGACAGGATCTGTGGTTTGGCCCTAGAAAATGCCAAACTTTTCACAGCAGTCACCTGTATGGTGTCTACATCTCTATTTTCAACTGAAAGGTGGATTTTTAAATGATCCTGTCTGGATCTCACTTTGAATCGCTTGATTTTACTCACTCCATAATTAGTCCAGGGTTTCTCACACTGCAGGATGGTTACTGTTCTAAAGAGACTCCTGGTTAAAACATTTGGATCTAAATTCCTACTGCATTTCCCCAAAAGGAGAGGTGGAAATCTGGACAGGATGTCCTGGAATGTCCCTCCAGTCAGATTTGAGGATCTTTTTGGATGGGTGATCCTCTTTTCCCCCATGGGGTTGTAACCAGATTTGTGTTTGTAACCAAATTGTGCACCCCACACAATTCTGTTTTAACAGCCAAGAGATGAGAAAAAAATGGGAGAATTTGGATTGTTCAGCCTGGACAGGAGAAGCTTTGGGCTGAGCTCAGGGTGGCCTTGCAGGGCCTGAAGGAGCTGCAGGAAACCTGGAGAGAGACAATTCCCAAGGGCTGCAGGGACAGCACCCAGGGAATGGCTTCCCAGTGCCAGAGGGCAGGGCTGGATTGGGAAGAAATTGGATTGGGAAGAAATTCTTGGCTGTGAGATTGGTGAAGCACTGCCAGAGGTTTCCCAGAGCAGCTGTGGCTGCCCCTGGATCCCTGGCAGTGCCCAAGGCCAGGCTGGACACTGGGGCTGGAGCAGCCTG
>VZUI01063761.1:0-29167 GCA_013401135.1 Cettia cetti | reverse complement strand
CCCGCTCTGCCATCGCTGTCCCGGCCCCGCTCTGCCATCGCTGTCCCGGCCCCGCTCTGCCATCGCCGTCCCGGCCCCGCTCTGCCATCGCTGTCCCGGCCCGGCCCCGCCCGCCGTGCGCCTCCGGGCGCGCGCGTTGCCGGGAGCGCGCAGCGCCGCGTCCCCAGCTGCGGCGGCGGCGATGGCGGCGGCGGCGGCTTCGCAGCGAGACCCGGGCGATTGGCAGGACTTCTCGGGATTCCAGCCCTCCGCCGGGAGCGGCCCCGACGCTGCCTGCGACAAGGGCGGCTGGGGCGGCGGGGATCTCGGGGCGAAGCTGTCCCTCTGCTTCGAACCCCCGCAGGCCCGGGCTGGCGGCGGCGAGAGCCGCGTTCCGCTGCGGCCGCTCACGGAGCAGAGCGCGCTGCAGGACGACGAGTGAGTGCGGGCCGGGGGGCGCGGAGAGGGAGCGGAGGCGAGGCCCGGCCCGGCCCGCCCGGCCTGAGGGGACAGGGCTGCCCGCCGGCCCTGCCCTGCGAGAGCGCTGCCCCTGGGCCTTGCCGAGCCCAGCAGGGCTTGTGGGCTGCGGGAGCGGAGCCTTTCCCCGCCCCCGGGGCTGCAGCTGGGAGCCGCCGGGCCTCGGCGAGCGGGCACGTTCGGCCTCCGCGGCGCCGGTTTGACGTGCAGCCCTCCGGCTTCATCCCCTTGACTGCCAGGGAAGCCTGTGAGCATCCCAGAGCTTCTTACCCCGCCAAGCTAGCGAGAAGTACTTGTTCTGAAGTGCAGTGACCGTGGTTAGTATTTGTTTAGCTTCTTGCAAAGTGCCCGCTGTCTCAGTGCTTGAAATTGAACATGGAAAGTCCAGAAAACAAAATTGCAGCTGCAACCGCGATAATTGTTTGGGGTTTTTTCCCCTGAGGAACAGAGCCTTTGTGAGCCATGCTGCTGTACAGTTTTTAACATTATTTTACTAATATTTTTATATCTTATTTTATAGTAAATTTAGTATGTCTTGTTCTAAGAGAACAATAATTTAAAAAGCCTGTTAGCAAAGTACTAGCTCTGTGGTGTAAGCAATGAGGAAAGTTCAGTGAGGCATGAATCACGTTGGGCAGCGATGAGGCTCCGTCTGCCCTTCTGTGTCTGCCTCGGCCTTTCCTGTGACCTCCTGTGAGCCTTAGCTAGGCAACCATTCCAAACATCCACCCACAGCATAGTGCCTGGAGGCAGGGCTTGGCCGTGGAACTATGCTCAGCCAAGACTGAAGTGCTTCACCGGCATAGATCTGCGTGTGCAAGCCTCAGGTCTGCATGGGCAAGCCGCCAGGACAGCCAGAGAGGGTGTTCACTCTAGAAACAGTAAAGACTGACCGAGCACAAGACTGATGGGCTGAGCTCTGCAAGAGTACTTTTAGAAAAAAAAAAAAAAAAAAGCTTCCAAAATTTTAGTCTGATCTGTGCATTTTCATTATTCTGTGATAAATGCAAAAAGAAAAAAAAAAATTTGGCTCAGAATTTGCTACTCAGCCTGTGCTAAACAACATTAGGCATGTAATTTATAGCTCAGCTCAAATTTCATTGAAAGAAAGGCTCATCCACCCCCAGAAAAGATTTTGAGTGTAATTACATAATTAGTTTATGAAGCCATGTCTTCATTTATTGTTTTGTTTCACTGCTGTGTGTACATTGTTGTTTAAAAAGGGAAGTAAATTACGTTTCTCAAAAAATGTTTTCTCACAGTTTTCTTTAAAACACTGAAAATATTGTCAGTAACCTGCAGATGAGTATTTAGGGAGGAAAATAGAGTTAGTGATAGAGATATATGATCATTAGGAATATGGTTATTGCTGATTCAGTTGCTGCTTGTTTTGTGGTCTGCATTTTTGTTCCTTTATTGTTTTCTTCAGGATTTGGAATGCCTTGACTGATAATTATGGTAATGTGATGCCAGTTGACTGGAAATCTTCCCACACAAGAGCTTTGCACTTGCCAACACTGAATCTTTCAGAAAAAGGGGTAAGTTCTGATCAGCAGAAGTACCCTGTTTGGATCTTTGGTACTCAACAGGAAAGTAAAACTGTTTGCATTTGTATGAAAGAATGTTGTTATTAAGTGGCTGAAAATATTTTTAGTACTTGCCATTATACATGAGAGCTTTTTAAAAATCAAAGGTCCATTGAAGTATGTTTGCATCACCCTGGGCTGGAATAATTCAGGGTTAGTTTTAGATGACTCTTCATTAGAGCCAGAGCATGATAGAAAAAAATGTAAAATGAGAAAGTGTTTCACATAAAATCTTTCTGCTGTATGATTCATGTTAAACACTGGTCTGGGTAAGGGAGAAAAAGAGTCAGGATTACTCTGATTTAATAAATCCAGTGAGGACTTTCTAAAGTTCATCTAATCCCACAGTCAGATGGCTTCTTTAACAAGAAAGGTGGCCCAGAAGACACTGAAGTGCAAGAGTTTGTTTTGTTTTCCTTATTCATGAATTAGAATGGTTCTCTGGGGCAGGAACAGGGAATTAAGAGCTTTAGAGAGGTTTATAGAAAGGGTTGTCCTCCAGTGATCTTAAAAGTGGATTAAAACACTTCAGGAAGAAAAGCTAGGAGGAATTTCCATCTCACAGGTTTTCTGAGGGAACTATAGCTTATCTTTTAAACGTAGTGAAGTTCAGTTATGGTGTAAAAGTATCTTGAGTGTGTAATCTAAGCATCAGGTAATACTTTGGCTTCTGCAATCCATTAGGTAATCAACAGATGCTTTTTACTGTGACAGTGGCAAAGACTGTTCTGCTGAAGAGGATACATTGGGGTTCAGTAAAGGAGGGTGCAAATTTTCTTTGGAAACTCATTTTCTTGATTTGAGTCTCATGGTTATCCATTGAATTGGACTTGTGTTTCTTCTAATTTTCATTGAGTCCTTGTTCAGATTTTATAAGCTGGTTTAGAGTAATTAAATTCTTACATTCTAACTAAAAATACAACCCTGCCATGCTGTGATCTTGTGTTAGGGAAGAATGGACTGGAAGACTAATGGATTTCTTGATAAGTATTATATATAAAAAAATGTTTCATATAGTTTTTGTAAGTTACTTGCAGGAAGTTATGAAGAAAGTACATAAAAAAGTGTAAAGTGGTGTTGCTGGATTAGAAAGAGTCTTAGGTATGCTGCCAGTAGAGAGAAAACCAGTTCATAGATTCAACGTATCTCAAGTTTTTTCAGCTTTCACTCCACATGGCATGCCTTCTGATGTGTAAAGGCTGTGGGGAGTGTTTGACATACTTTTCTTGTGCTGCTTTGTGCTCAGCAGTGTTGCTGGATATGTGACAGCACATATGGACCAGCTAGTATCTTGTTTTATCTTCTTACAATGAAAACTAACAGCTAAGCAACACTTCCCGTCCCTGATGCGTTTGAAACTAATAATATGCTACCAAAATTGTGCAGAAAGCATTTCTCCTCCTGTTTTAGTAGGGAAAGATACAAGGTCACCAAGGCTGATTGGCCTGATCTTGGTTCTTTCACATGACAGGTCTGTGCACATTTTTATACATCTCTGACAGTGAAAGTAGCTGGGTAGAAGTGTTGTGCAAAGTGGTACGAGGAATGGGATTGTGCAATTCCTTGTTTGTTTTGTTTTTTGCTAGATTACTTTTAAATGGGTCATTCCCTGGTAGTAGGAAGACAGGAGGAGGCATGGAGTGTGGCTGTGTGGAAAGCCAGATGCTCCTTTTTGTCCAGATTACAGCTGATGACATTTTTGGTGTTTTATTAGTCTATATTATCAAAATGTATTCAAAGGTCTCTCAAAATGTTTCTGGAGATGTCAGGAGGGAAAGCAGATTTCCTTCTAGATGAACTGTTATCCCATCGTTGTTGTCATATCCTATGTGCATGAAAAAATATTTGAGGAAAGCAGACATTAAAAAAATGTCAAATTGGAGTGTATCTATGTAGCAGGTGAAGAGAGAGTCATAGTGGAGCCTTGTTACTGCACAGTTACTGGAATTCAGATTGTGGTAAAAAGGGGCAATTTGACTTCATACTGAGGGCTGAAGAAGTGCAAATTGTATGTTTTCCCCTACAGATGAGCTCTCTGGGGATATCAGTTGCAGGTTCAAAATGAATCTGAGAACTATTAAGGTTTCTGAAGAAAATGAGAAAATTGGAGGAATTACAAGAAAAATTGAAAACTGATACTGAGATACCAAGGACTTTGTACAGCCAGTCATGATGCTTGTAAATTAGCCCAAAGATCAGTTAAAGAATTTGAGCTCAAATGAGAGATGTTGGGAGTTGTAACTTTGAGGGACTTTTCTAGGCTGGAATCTAGTAATAGAAAAAGTACAGAAACAATTTTGTAAATAAACCAGGATATATCACTGTGTGAGAGTAATATGTTCCTGACTTGCTAAGGAGGGGACTTACATCTCTTAGTGGATGTATATCTTTGGTTTGAATGGATAAATATAATTTGATGGTGTATATATATATAGGGTAACAGGGTTACTTTTACTTCTCTTTCTGAAAAGACCCTGAGATTTTCAACAACACATTTTTTTTAGTAATCTGGAGTGATACCAGTGCTCCAATATCACTATTCAATATCAACTCTTCTCAGTTTTTTTCCATGTGTTTTATTATGTGACAAAGTGGAACCGTAAAAACACTTAAAGTAACAGGTTTGTGTTACATTAGACATTATAGGCAAGTTTTTCACCCCACATAGACATTTGCCAATCTTTGGTTAAGATTTAAGTATTTACTTGACAAGCTCCCATGTAGATATCTGCATGTCAATGTGTATATGGTCTTTATGTATGGATATTATTTAAGGACATTAAAGATTGACAGCAATTTAACTGTTCCAGTTGCAATTTTAATTTCATTTCATTTTCCTGGCTATTTGACAGAAAGAACTATTGATTCCATTCTTATGGGCCAAGATTCAGTCCATTCTTAAAATTCAATGATAGTTGCCCTTTTTTTTTTGTACGTTACAAGCATTTTATGCCCTCACATTAGGGGTATATATGTATATTTATAGAAATACACCTTTTCATGCTTTTTAGGTAAATGACAACTTGAACCTTGACTTGTCAGATGATGAAGAGCTGAGAGAACAGTTGGATATGCATTCTATCATTGTTTCCTGCATCAATGAAGAGCCACTCTTCACAGCAGAGCAGGTAAAGTGTTCAGCAATGAGTCTTGTTGCTGTAGAATGTTTTTTTAATCTGCTATTATTATTTTTTGTTGTTCTTGCTCTTCACTGTAGCTAAGTTTTTTGGTTGTTCTTTGTTCTTTAATAATGTGGGAGATATCATTACGTCATTCAGATTTGAAAAGTGTTTCAGTACTAGAGGTGAGTTTGATAGTTCAGTGTCTTTGAAATGCTTGTATATTTCTACCATGAATTAGTCAGGAATGCTACTAAATTAAATATATATGCTAAAAAGCAAAAATACTTTCAGAATCTTAGTGGTATGGTGGAATTTGTAGTTTTCATAGCATGACTGTGTGGCAGTTCATAGTTTCACAGGGCTTGTTGTTAGCAAGAATTCTGAGAAGTTTTTGCCTAACTTGAGGGCAGATCAGTGTTTCTGCTACTAAACTTTCAAATTACTTGGTATCTAAAATCTTCAAATCCATGAATTTACTTCAGTTATCTTGAAAATTGTTCTTCGGAATAATGTTTGTGAGAATAAGGTCTATAAAGGATCCTTCTTTATTAAGCAAACAAAAAATCTATTTTGTTGTTGCTTAAATGGTTAAGCAATGGTTAAGCTGTGAACTCTGATGAACATGGTTATTAACAGTATGGGAGACAGAACTACTTCTGCCTCTGCTCTTTTGTCCTCTGAGTTGGATATTAGCACTGACTACAGCCTTTAAACTTATAAAAGTTTCTGTGTTATTTATTCAGATGTCTTGTTAATAATTTAGCCTGTAGAAATGTTATCATTTATGTGATGTAAAGTAAGCTATCTATGCACAGAATTTATGTTGCCGTACTTTCTGTTTGGCTTAGGTCTTATGCCCAGGGATGCAAATTCGCTTCAGGTTATGGTGGATCAGTTCAAAAAACTTCTCACAAGCACAGATGATTTTCAGGCTGTTTGGAGGGGCTTTTTGGTTTTTTTGAGGGTTTTTTGTGAGTTTTTCTTTGCTGTTTTTTGTTTGAGTTTGGTTTTTTTTTTTTGTTTGTTTGTTTTTTTTTTGTTGGGGGAGGGAGGGATGTTTCTTTTACATAGAGATGTGTGGTGAAATAGGGAGTGGGGGAGATAATTGATTTTTGTTGTGGTGTCTTCCTTCAACTGAATACTCAGGAAAGATACTTCAGCTTACTCTTTAATTTAGTTCTCTTAAGCAGAAGCATGGGTACCTTCATAGCGAAATAACCCTGTAGTTCCAACACACTGCTTGTTATGCCATCACCAGTTTACTGTTGCAAGGTGTGATTATGCTTGGAGAGTAAGGATGGGGAGGAAATGTCAATATGATTTTATTGATCCTCTTCCATCCAGTCTTGGTGATAGTTTCATCCAGCTTTGCTTGCTTCAAATTACAAGCTCTTCATGTAGGAGGGTTTTCATTAAGGTTTTTATTTTTCAAAGGTGATTGAAGAAATAGAGGAGATGATGCAGGAATCACCTGATCCAGAAGAGGATGAAACGCCCACCCAATCAGATCGGCTCTCTATACTTTCCCAGGAAATTCAGACCCTCAAGAGATCCAGTACAAACAACAGCTATGAAGAGAGTAAGTAGTATTTATTTAGCATTTTTGCTCTTACGCTTAGTGCAAATATTCTAAAGGGTAAGTTTGCCATGTGTTTGATTCTTAGCAAATCCTTCTTATGAAATATCTGCATTCAAAGATATTTTCAAAATGTTCTGAAATAACAGCCTAGATTTAGTACATAAAGGACTTACCTTTGTCAGCTTTCTTATGACCAAGAACAAAAAGAAGACTTTATAGAATTTCAATTTAAAGCAAATATTCTGAAGGTTGATACAGTGGAATGAAATTCCTTCATGGGTAAAGTGATAAGTTGGTCATTTTTTATTAAACTTCATTATTTTCTGTAAAGTGAGACACTTTCTTGATGCCAGTACACTGTTTAAGATCAGCTGAAGCTCTTGAAAGCTATTCAGTAAATAAAGCTTTACCATACCATTGGTAGAGTTTCAGTTATTGCAACATATCTTGATAGACAGTAACACAAATAAGGCAACAATTTCTTTTTTTCCCCATAGGACCATGCATATTTTTCAGTCCTCCCTTTTCATTCCTCTTCAGAAAACTTAGAAGTTAAAAATACCCTTTGTATCTTCTACTCAAATGAAATCATCTGTGCTTCCCTATACAAAAGCAAAGGAGAAATTAGATGAATAATTTTAATTGTAGTAGGTTGAACTGTATGTAAAAAAACCTGTGACTAATCAGTTTCATGATGGAAAAATTTGTTTTATCTGTGCATTTGCCAACATGAATTCTAGAAGGTAGTGGGGACACAAAGAATATTTGGTAGATGATCTTTCTACTTTGGTATTTCTTAAAAAGTTTGGTGCTTTCTTTCCTGTAGTCAGAGTCAACAACACAAACTCTGTAGGAGATTCAGAAAACTGGCTGACCTCTTGTGGCATGACTTAAACGTTTCTGCTACATTTCAGATTTATGGAAGAGATTCCAACCATGAAAATGGTCTCTTAACTGTCTCAGCACATAAATTTCAGGAATGTGAAAGCAAAATGTATTGTGTTCAGCAGGGCTTCCTGCTTTTCTGACAGTTCCATATGTCTTAAGGTTTGGAGCTAATCAAGCTTGCTCTGTATTTCATATCATATCTATTTTGCTTTGCCTCAGGAGTGCATTTTGTCTGTTGCATCTTTACAGTTTAAAGGTCAGTCTCGACCAAATAATGCCTTGAGTTACTTTGGCAGAAATTTAATTTTGCTTCACCAGTTTCTCAGAATCTGCTTTCATGTCTTTCCGGTCACTATTTTATTAAAAGCTCTTGCTACCTATTTTTAGTGTGTGAAGATGCTACAGAATTGGTCTCCATCTCTGGAATTTTTACAGGTTTTTCCTAGAAACTGTCTTTTTTTGTAAGATAGATTAGAGATTTTCATTCATTTAGGATTCAGAGCAGGAAATCACTTGTATTTACTTTTTTCTTGGATAGGAAAAGACATACATTAAGGCAGTCCAAAAATAAAGCTTGGTTGCACAAGTGAGTTCTTCAGCCTGCTAAGTTTCAGTCCGTGGGGTTGTCTGCATTTGAATTCCTCTGTCTCCACTCAACTGCATTAGCTGAGTATTTCCAAATGTAGCCCTTTCAAGACTTTGATAATGACAACTGATCTGTCATCAGGCAGGACTGCAGCTGGGTAGCCTACACCTATGTTTTTAGAACAATTGGTTTTTAGGCTGTGAAGCTGGTTCTTAAGTTTAAGGCCTAAGCTACCTTGAAAAAATGTGGCTCCTTGACAGAGAATTTTCTTAATAGGTTTCATTGCCTTCTCTTCAGTTAAGTAAGTGACAAGGAGCTTTTTCCAATCAATTTTCCCTGCTGTAATTTAAGAGAAAAAATTCACATTTCACTTATTACCTTTGATGCTTCTAAGAGCTACACTTCCTTGTAGTTTGTGACTTTATTTGTATTTTTCAACATTTGACCATAGCTGCTTTCCCTTACAAGAATTCTTGTAGGCATACTGGACTAATTCAATGAAACTAAATAATTGCAAGCATCTATGGAGTGTCCTTAAACAGATTGTACCTGTCAGTGTAATCAGGACTAGCTGTTTCTCAAGTGCCAGATAAGATTATGTTCTTTGACACAGCAACTGTTGGGACTTGCCAGCTTCCTGGGTGTGTCAGACCTAAACTGGAACAGAAAGCAATCCTCAAAGATCTGCTCACTTTTAACCCAAGCAAGCCTCAAAACATTTTTGTGGTCATAATTGCACTGTCTGTAACACATCACCCAATAGTGAAAGTAATAGTTGATAGCTGTGTCAGAAGTTTAGGACTTATTTCTGCTTCCAGCATAAACTACCAGCACATTCTTCATATTTGCAGATTATCACAGATAGAAGTAAGTAGAAAGTTTAACTGTCTTTTTATTGCTTACCTTGTCGCCTCTGGGATGTGTTTATTCCTTTAGGAATACTGTTTTGTTCTATGTGGTTTTAGAACTGAATTTTTTGTTTTGAGAAACTTCAGAGTATGTTTTTCTTGTAACTCCCACAAGTTTTCTCGTGCTTAAAATCTTGACATATTACTTTTTATCTGAACTATTTGTAGGAGTGAAAAGATTGTCTGTTGCTGAATTAAATGAACTGCTAGAAGAAATTGAGACTGCTATTAAGGATTATTCTGAGGAACTGGTACAGCAGCTGGCTCTACGAGATGAGTTGGAGTTTGAGAAGGAAGTGAAAAACAGCTTCATTTCTGTCCTCATCGAAGTGCAGAACAAACAGCGAGAGCACAAAGAAACGGCAAAGAAGAAAAAGAAGCTAAAAAATGGTAGTCCTCAGAATGGCAAACAAGAAAGAGGTCATATGCCTGGAACAGTAAGAAAATTTTTTTAAGTCTTTATACATTTAAATTTTTTTTTTGCTTTTTTCCACTATGGGAAGTAGTAGTCCTAGATTATATTAAGATACCTGGTACTCCTGTTTTCATTCCTTCATTCACAAACAAGGCTTAAGCTCTTCCTGTTGAGAATTTTTTTTCACAGTGTCATATATTTTACTCTTCTCATATTCAGAAAAAGTTTTTTCAACTGTTTGCAAATGAGCCTGAAACTAGCATACCTTTCTTGCAGAAGATACTGTCTTTGGATGTACTGCTCTGTGTTCTATTGTCAGTAGGTAAATTCATTTATGTGTTTGGTTTCACTTGGGTGAATTTTAGTATGGTTAGTCTTGCAGAAAGTTCAGTACTGTTGTTGCTGTAGTTGCTCAGATATTTATTGATCATGCTGATTTCTAGGTAAAAGTGAATGTCTTATCATGGATCTCCTAACCTGTGGCAGAGTTACATTCAACAAGGGACAGGAAGGAGGCCAAAGTGTAGTGCATATGTACAGGGAGGAGATAATTTGTTTTATTCTTTACAGAACATAGCAACAAAAGGAAAAACATCTTTCAAGTAGAGTTGGATAAAAGGAGTCAAAGAGCAAAAGAAATTAGGTTATTAGCTTGTCACATTGTCAATGCAATTTTTTCTTTCTTATCTGTCTAGTATAATTTAAAATTACTTAAGTGAGATCTTAATGTTTGAATTTCTTAGTGCCTATTATGGAATGCAGAAAATGTGGTTTTGTAGATGTTTTCTGGTAAGTCCCAGAAAGAGTGCTTCAGTTCAACATCAGAAGGTTTTGCGGGTTGCTTTTCAAATGTAAGGAATAAACATTTATAATGAAATATTAATACTTCAGAATTTATTTCTAAACTTACAAGCATAAAATACCTGTGATATAACTCAAATAGGGTTCTGATCTCATCTGTCAAATGAGAGATTTTTTTGTGTGTAGCTAAGTTTTAGTGAAACTTAAGGAATTATATGTCTGGAAAACCATACAAAATTGTCATCCCTTTACAAGAGTTCCTTTTTCCTTCCCAGTCATGGAAAACCAAAAAGGGATATTCTACCTAGAAAGAAAAATAATTACTTTGTCTTGAAGCTTGAGTCAAGGGATTCACAAACTGTTGTGGTTAGTTTAAAGATTAGAAACTTGAATGATGCTTTCAGGTATAATTTACATGGTGCCAGGATAAGACATTTTTGTATTTGCTCACTTCAAGATACAGATGTGTCGGGTTGCTTTCTAAGAGGGATTGAACAGACTAGCGCACAGGTGAGACTGTAGCTGCATGTGTGTGATTCCTTTGAAAATGGATTTCATTGGCATCAAGGACAGATTTGAGAGCCCTCTCCCAGAAAGAGGTGCAAGGTTCTTTCAACAATCCTTTTTTTGGTTGTTTTGGGGGGTTTTTTTGGAAAGTGCTGAGAATGTGCATACAGATAGCGTATTCTAGTAGCCTTGTGAAGACTGAGTTTGTTAATAAGTAATGTATTCATTGGATATTTTGCTAACTATAATGAAGTCTCATTTAAATACGAAGATTGGAAGAAGAATTAGATTGTCATAGTCTTAAGAAAATTTATGTTCCTGTAGATACTACAACTGAATATTTTTTTAAATAGTACACTAATTTTTTTGTCCTTGATACTGTCTTTGGGTAAATCAGTTTCTTAGACTTCTAAACTGTTAACTCTTTCTCAAGAGGAAATCAGGGAGCAGTTAAAAATAGTCGGGGCTTGAAGACAGCAGTTCTTTCAAATAGGATATCTTAAAAGAGTTAAGATGGCTTCAGCAAAATTTATGTCTTAACTGACCTTGTGTGCTTTAGAAGGTAAAAGAATACTGTATTCCAGCACATTTTATTTCCCTCACATAAATCAGTACATTCAGATAAACATGCTGAGGTGTGCTCATCATACTGCCCTGTGTCAGCAGCTTGGCTGTTTCCTCTTTTTATGTTCATGTCACTTGCTGATTTTATATCACATGCTAAACATCAAAACTGTTTTGATTTTGATTTTTTTTTTTTTACTTCTCCAGCAAGCAAAAGGGACTACAAAGTTCAAGGAAAAATGTGTAGTTGGATTAGATACTGCTTCTTCTTTTCATGGGTTCCATGATTCCATGCAATGGAGCTTGAAGTCAATATGGGTGTATTATTATCTAATTGTGTATATTTTATGATACTACAGAAAATAGAAAATATTAATTGTTGCTTCAATTGTGGAAAAGGAAGCATGAAAGCATAAAAAGTTTTAAAGAGGTGGAGCTGAAAATTACTACCTTTGAACAGTGTTTCTATCTAGTAGAATAAATGCTTAAAATCTGAAAAATTGGTGTAAATAATGTCTCTAAACATACATTGTTCAAACACAAATGTTAGAGGGGATTTTACTGTAAGCTGAACTTTGAAAAATGATTTTTTTTACATTTCTAAATGAAACAGCCATAAAAGGCAAGTCTCTATTGTCGAGTATGCAGCGTGAAGATTTCATTTGAATAAATTTTGGTGTAGAAAATACTGCTTAACTGCCATTATAAGGTTTGCTTTTTGATTTAAAAAACTAAGTAGGTGAGTGAAGAAGTAGAAATGTGCTGAAATACACGTTGGAGCTTGTCTTTGCCATTTGTCTTTCATAGTCTTGATAAATGCTGATTGATAGTCTTCTGAACTTTTCTCTGTCCCTTTTGTTTTTTTCTTTCTGCTATGTTTTCACTACTTTTAGCGCTTCAGCATGGAAGGGATCTCAAATGTCATACAGAATGGCTTCCGCCACACGTTTGGAAACTCGAGTGGAGAGAAACAGGTGCTGGGCTATCTTCTCCCTTTTTTCTCATTCTTTGCCTGCACTTTTGGTAGGAGCTGAGGTCTTGAAAATTGACGGTAGCTGAAGATAAATGCTGACACAGGAAAAAACAGGATAAAATGCTGGAATCTCTGCTACTTCCCTACCTCAGGTTTCTGATCAGCCTACAGTCTCTTTCTCTCCTCAGCAGCTCAGGAGATTCAAGACTTGATACCCTGATGCACTGAGCTAATAACCCGTGTTTCTTAGCCCAGACTAAAAGTCTCTTTTAACATAATGCATGTTTTAGATATATTGCATGTCTGTAAAAATCTAATATCCAGTTAAAGAATGTGTATCAGGTTAGATGTAGTGTTTCAGCCTCCAGCATTAGCAACTTGCGTAATGAAAAAAGGTTTTGTTTTCTTTTTTCTGCAAATGTTCGGATCTGGTACATCTTAAAACAGAGTAGCACCTGGAAAATGAATAGACTGCATTGTCTTTTGCCATTGAAAACTGCATGATATTAAAAGTAGCCAAATATGTGCAATGCAGATTACCAATATATAAATACATGAGCTATAGGCACGTTTGTGTCTTTTCATTGGCTATTTAAATGCTGAAATGTAGAACAGAGGGACAGCTTCAGTGAGCATCATATAGATGTGTGTACCTTGGAAGCAGGATTCTTATGCCTTATTTCAAAGTAATAACTTGCCTGCTGTTTCATATCTGTAGTATGTATTTTATTAACTGCATTCTGAATTGTAGTGAACTACTAATGCTTATGTTGTTGTTTAGTCTTTTGGCACACTATAAAATAATGGTATTTCACATTTTTTAGTGTGTACCCACTATTTTAGTTTATGCAGTTTTGTCAGAGGAGTCCATTAGAGTTGTTTGTTTTTTTTTTTTTTTTTCCCGGTGAGAGGTCCATTGAGGCAATAAATTGGCTGGTAGTTTAGAAGTCAAGGCTGATTAGGCTTTTGTCTGGAAGATGACTGTTGTATCCTGCAGAGGAGTTTGGGAGGTAAAACAACTCCTCTCAAGTCATTCTGCAGTCATGAGGCTAGAAATCAAAGACTTGCCTACTTTCTCAGGCAAGGGATATGCATGAGATTTTATGAATACATTGATCCAGTCATTTGTTTGTCCTCAACTTTGGGGATCTTGAACACATGCACAGAGCTTTCCTAACCAGAGTTTTTATCACTCTGTGTCGTCACAGTACTAATAAAGCTGTACCAGTGTGCTGCTTTGTTTTGTTTTTTTCTTGGTCATCTTCACCATAAATTACAGCTGGTTATGCCTGTATCTTTAGGTATTTTAAATATCGTATCTTTTCATAATGTGAGCTTATTTAGCTATGCCACTCCATCATACTACTGGTTCAAAGCCTTCCACTGACTCCTATATAGACATAAGTAACATATGTTAAAAGTAAGTGATTGAATAACTCTTCCAGTCATTTTTTGAGTTAATTTACTAATGTTATTCTTCATGTTGATCCTACTTTTCTCCTGATTTATCTTTTTCTATATCCTTATGTTACGGGGGTTTTTTATTCCCCCTCCTGTATCTTAAAGCAAATCATGGAACTCATGTAAACTTAAAATGAAATATAGGGTAGAAAGGTAGAAAACATACCAGCTCTGTTGTGATTTATGCCTGGAAATCCATTTTCCTATGGCATTTGTTTTCTGTTTGGAAGGTTTTTATTTGACTAGGATTTTTTTCTCATTACCAAACCCTGGCCCTGCTTTTGAGATACTAGTCTAATCTTATTGCAACAAGTTGCAAAACTGAACAAGTATCAAATCCTCAGTTTCTTACTGCTGCTCTCACAATATAAATATAAGAGTTTTTTTCAGAGTGTCATTATAAACTCATGTTCAGGTGTTTCTTGCTAGCAGGGAAGAGCCAGTTAGAAATCTGGAATTTGTGATGAAAAAACCACAAGGACAGACAATTTTTTGTGTGCTTTGGAAGCCAGAAGTTCCTACATGTAAGGTTACAATGTAAAGAAGTTTGAAAGTTTGTACTGTTTATTCAGAACTCTTTTTTTTTTTTTTATTATTGTAATGGTATTTACCACCTTCCACTACCATCCTATAGTAGGCACATCCCTTTTAAAAATCCTAGTCCCATTTTCTGTGCATGTGTTTGAGATATAAGTAAAAATTACTTAAGAGATTTGCATGATGTAAAGAGAAATTTCCAGTGGGAACTCCCTGGTCCTATCTAATAATATAGTAAAAAAAAAAAAAAAAAAAAAGACATTGAAATGTTGCTAGCTCTTTCTATGATCATATATCCAGAAGAAAATTCAAGACAGTAATCTTCATTTTGATTTTCAGGCATATCAAACACTTCTCATAGGTGATAAAAAATTGCAGTGGGAATTGCTGCTTTATCATCTCATCAAATCTGCTTTAAAAATTTAGAGGTCACAGCAGATTTAACACTTGGTCTTGTCAGTAAGCTACACTTCAGTCACTCCTTCATTCTTTTCATAATATGTTATCCTTCACACAGCAATTCAGGAAATGAGTTTTTATAGTGCTGTTAAAGAGACTGATTGTTACAGCTGCAAAGTTGATGAGTAGAAGGGGAAGTATTTCTGGAAATGAAGAAATTCCTTTTTTTTGTTTTTAATTACTACTGGTAGAGAGGAAAAATGGAAGGTAAAGTTTACAGAAGGGAATTAGGGTTAGTTGATATCTGGTACAGTGAAATAGCCTAGTATTTTATTGTCCAGGTAAAGGGTAGAATGCCAGTTAGTTCTGAAGGCTGGAAAAGACAGCCAGAAATTTGATTTCTGTTTTAGTAGATCCACTTTCATCTCTGCCATCGGCAGATTCAGCAGCTATCAATTCTGGTAATTTTATTAAGAGCACAGTCCTGTGGTGATACTTGTTGGTTACATCTCCTGGAAAAGAAATTGAAATTTGATTATTTCCTGAGAAGCACTGCATACTTTCCTCTGTTGTGCTGAGTGGACATGAGAAAATGCCAAAAGAAAAGGGAGGGAGAGCAGCACCCTGTGTTTGCAGAAGGTCTTGGGGAGGCTCAGTCCCCCCTGCACAGTTGGTTAAGTGCTGCTGAACTGAGTGTGTTTGGCTTTCAGGCAGGTGATGTGGTTGGGCATGAGGTGCGTGATCCTGCAGCAGACCTGGCAGTGCTCACAGCTGCGTGTGGCAGCCCTCAGCCCCCTGCTGCAAAGGGCAGCTCTTCACCAGGGGCTGGCTTAGCCTTGACTCTCGCTGAAGGGCTGTTACCACCCTGAGGAGGAGACCCTGAACCCTGCTTGTAACTTCCTGCTTGTTGCCTGGAGAACTACCTAGATGTCAAGCTGAATGAGACATTGAGGGTTACTTTGCCTACTGCCTTGTAGCTGTAAAACCAGAATAAAGTGCCTGTTTACTTCTTAAGCAGTGACTCGAAGGAAAATTAAGGAAGCTTTTCCATTGGAGAAAATTCCAGCTATTTTAGTACTTTCTAAATTCAATATTCTCTTTAAGGAGAATATGCATTCATACAGGTCTGCAAAGTAAGATGTCACCTAAATGCATGTAATAAAAGACCAACAGGGTTATGTCAAGAATTTGAAAATTAGTCTTAGTTGCACTGCTGGTATGAAAATCTTGAAAGATTTAAGAAATTTTGTTGTTTGTTTTTTTTTTTAAAGCAGACAAGTATTAAAGATTTCAGTAAAGAGAATTTAAAAGGACTTGGTTTGAAATTATCTGTTAGCACACTCAACTATTAAAACTGATAATTTAAATCAAATTCTGTATTCTGGGGTTATATGTTTCATTAGGTTTGCCTTGTTCTTTTTGGTTGGAAGTATATTGCAACAGAAGGTGAAAGCCATCTGTTTCCATTTTCACCTAACTGTGGGGCAGCATCATTTTTTTTTCAGAGAAGACAGTTAGCTGCATGACTTCTAGTGGCCACATAATTTGGAAAAAAAAAAGCAACCTTGGTTTCTGTGATAAAAGCTCTGAGATAGAAAGGTAGAATCTTAATCTATTCTGCAATATTATTTGTGGCTAGAAATTTCAATTGCAACAATGTTTACAAAATAAAATGCAAGTAACAAAGTTGCATGAAAGGACTGTCAAGTAACTCTGTTTTTCATTTGGCAGTACTTAACAACCGTCATTCCTTATGAGAAGAAAAATGGACCCCCATCTGTTGAAGATCTTCAAACATTAACCAAAAGTGAGCATATGAAATTCCCCTGATCCTTTCCTCATTGTATTTCCAGTGGTGGCTGCTCAAAGCCAATGAATCCATCCAGTTCTCTATTCCCCTCTACCCTAGGACATGTATGTAAAGAAGCATGATTTTAACCTTAGATTTTGGCCAGCTTCTTTTCTGAGCCTTCATGTTAGGTTTGTTTCCTAGCTGTTGTCTGAAACCCTGAAGGCCAGAAACCTGCATGTATCAGGAAGTAAATGTTCCCACGTTTTGATGTTGGCCTTGTATCATGTAATTTGGTCTTATAGTGCCTGATATATCCCTGTTTGTTTACATTTGCTGTGACTTTGATGAAATGGAGTGGATGTCAAGATACTTTGGATTAGTCCCATAATGACTGCACTTGATTCCCTTTAAAATAGCTTCTCTCTGTGGCTTTGGTAGGGGGATTTTGTTGTTAATAAATTTTGATAATTAGAAATTCTACACCAAAGTTTTGACAATGCTTGGAATGTTTTCCCATTCTTCACACCTTTTTTAGGCCAGATCCTCAAAATTATTTTAAGTTCTAAGCCCTCTAGTTCTTTGATTTTTTTTTTTAAATTCTAATTTTCAAGAAGCCAAGGTTTTATTAAAAAAAAAATCCCTTATTAAGGTGGTTTAATACAACAGAGCATCTCTAGGAATCAATAGTATCTCCTTCATTGGATGTTTATAGGAACAGTTTAAAAAATAGATGATAGAGTGCATCAATGCATTTGATCAGATATCAGTGAAGAATCTCACTATGTCTTAAGGTGATTTTCAGCAGCAGTTTTGTAATTCCACGGGGGTGGTAAAAGGCCCATTGGTTGTTTCCTGGAGAGATAAAATAAATATTATATTAATTCTAGAGTAAGTGAAATGTTTAAGTAGGAATTAAAGTTAATTCCTTAGGTGTTAATTTGTACTTACTTTGTGACAAAGGATTTCTCGTTTTATGTTTATTCTTGCAATGAAATTTTATCCTCTTGCCTTATTTAGATTTCACTTGACACTATTAAGCGCATGTTAAAGCCTCTTGAAAACATTTTGTGTTGTTTGATGGTTTATTAACAAATAGTCTTGCACAAATGCATTGTAAAGAGTATTAAAAATATTGATTTCTGTGGGCTGGTTGGAACTTGATCCTGTGAGTCAGTTGTAGATTTGTGACTCACTGTCTCTGCTGTTGTTAAGGCAGGCAGTAAAGCAGGTGTTTAGGGTTATTCAGTTGTTTTTTCTTTCAAAGCTCTGTATTACTCCATAATCATGAACATTAATGTCTTACTTCAGCGTAAAAGTTGAAATAAAACAATTGTTATAATTTGAGTTTAGAGTCTCATCTGAGGAATTTGGAGTTTATTAAATATTGCTATTCAGTATAATTTTGTATTTTTGCTTCTTTCAGTCATGTCCTGAGCATTTTATAAAGAAGAGTTACTGTTTTCTTTATGTAATGACAGACAGGCTTACATGTGTCCAGTCAAGCTTTTCCAGGTGTTTTCCTTCTTCAGAAATAGGCGAGATGGACGAGATCCATTTGTGTCACAAAATGGCATTTTTGCATTATTGTAAATTAATGACAAATTCAGTCACGTAGTTAAGATTTTTCAAACCCACAGCAGATAACATTCACCGTTTCAGGGAGGGGAAAAAAAGCACCACTAATATTTCCATTGAATCATTCACATAATTTTTCCATTATTTGAGGTGAGGATTAAAGATATTAAGTAATGGAGCAGACTTTTCTGTCCTGAGATTTCCAGCCGCTCCGTAGTTGTTAGCATACTTTAGTTTTGGATTTTATTCCTTTCTTTTGATGATATTTTTTATAGGGAAAAGGTGCTTGTTGTTTTGGTTGTTGTTATGACTGATGGCATTTTATTGTAATATTAACCACATGAAATGGTATTCTTGCATCCATAAACTGTGGAACTCCGTGAGAATTACACAAGTGAAAGGTGGAGAGGATGTGATGTCTCATTGTATCTTCTCATCTTTCAGTTAAGATATTTCTTACCTCTCATAGTAGTATCTCTATGAGTAGTTGGAACTGCTCCAAGGTATTCCTTTTAAGTGTCGTGTTTAATTTATGACTAAGTATCTGATTTTTTTTTTCATACTTTAGTTCTGCACGCCATGAAAGAGGATAGCGAGAAAGTGCCAAGCTTGTTAACAGACTATATTTTAAAGGGTGAGTATGCTTCTCAGCAGGGGTTTTATTTGATTCTAAATTAACTAAATTTACATATGATGTGTATTTGAAAATAGTGATCCTACAGGATTCATGATTTATGTTGCCTTTCAATCAAACACAGCTCTCATTTATGTTCTGTTTTGTCCAAGCATTCTGAGCATACAGTTCATAAATAAAACATGTTTATTTTGTTTGGGTTAGTAAAATATAAAAAAAAACTGCTGAATGACATCAGTAGGAATGAAGGAGTCTGGCTTATGAAGTGAAATGGGTATAGTTAAAATCTTCCATTGTACAGTTTTTTCAGTAATTGGAACTCAAACTGCCCATGGTAATAATGCATTTGCTATGCAAAGTGCTACAGCTTCAAGTTTTACCTTCTGATCAATAATAAAAAGTATTTATTTTACTTACTGTGCCTTCTTCAGATATTGTTTTAAAAGTTTTTATCTAAGTCATTTATTTTCCGGTCTTACTCATTGATTGTGTTTAAAGAATGTCAGACATTGAAAAACTGTTTGCCTTAGCTTTAAGGAGTTGATCAGGTAGTTTTCAGGTTGTTAAATTATTTTCAAATGGTCTTTATCTGACTTCATATTTGCCTAGGTCTTGCTAATGCTTATGTTCTTACTTAATTCTTGGCATATGATACAATTTTCTTAAGTGTTTAAAGTTTAGCAAACACATCAAACTCCTGAGATCTGAACAAATACCTGTTCAGAAGGATGATGGATGCCATTTTGTTTGCCACCAGAATGTTTATAATAATTCTGTGTTTCATATGCCCCAAAATTTTTTCTCTTCTTTTGGTATCATATGTTCCAAGTCTCATCTTTTTTTCAATATACTGTCTTTTGATGTAACTCACTCCAGATGATTTTTAAAGGTTTTTGTATTTCTTACACAAACTTGCAGTCAGTCTCATAATCTCATCTCACAGATATTTGAAAGTACTTTCAGGTTTAAGTTATGGATGACATATGGTGTGCTGTCACTTAAGAAAATCTTAGAAAAGCCATTGAATATTCCAGAAGCTCCAACAGACTTCCTGTTGAAAGGGATCCATTTTTAAGTTTTGTGTAGGGTTGAAGAACTGCCACATACAATAAGAATTCAGAGATCCTTCCAGTTGATTCCTTTTATTTTTCCACTGTTTACTTATTTTTTCTGAAAATTCTTCCTATATTGGACAACTGTGTTTGCATGTGTGCCATGTGGGATCATGGTCAAGGGTTTTTTTAGTGGTGATGGCACTAAACCCTAGTTTCATGGAGCAGAATCTTTGACCCAAGAAGATGAACTGTTGTCAGTAATTAAAACTGTTTGTTTTTCATAATCCATCTGGTAGTAAGTGACTGGATTTAACAGTGCTCTTCACAATGTCTGCTCATATTTTTAGATATAGCTATCCAGAACTTTCAGATTTCTGGGATATTAAAAATAAACTGGGCATCTTAGGGAAATGGAGAAATCTTTTATAAAAGCAAAAAAGGCTTTTAAAAGTAGATTACATGAACATATGAGAGGATTATCTAGGAAGCTTGAACTGAAGTTCCTCCTGCCTCTTGTATGCTCATTACTTAAAAATCACCAAAGGTGTTCTACTAGTGAGATGCAAAAATTGCAAAAACATCATGCATTAAGTGTCTTGGATCAAACAGGTATGCAAACACTGTTCTCTTTCAATTGTGAAACACAGATTGTGAGAACATGAAGAATAATCACTCACATCATTCATAGTGAAAGGAAAAGGCAATTTTCCACTAGCCACCACTTCCTTAGTGAACAGAAGCATGCCTTTCTTCATCCTGTGTGGGTTTGTGTGCTCAGTGTGCTCAGTGGCAGACAGTTGTGAGCACAGAGCTAGTGAGCATGGAATTTTACTCTTCCTTTCTGTACAGCCTTAACTAAGCTTCATATGCTATGTTGACATTATGTTAAATATTTATAACTCAGCTAACAGTGTTACCTTGTACTGTAGACTCATTCTGTGGCACAGGCAAAATCTTCCAGTTATTTCTGAAGTTGTAACCTATTGCTCTTTTTCTGACACCAAAACTTCTGATCTGCCAGCAAGGGATTCATGGCACAAAATACTCCCAGCCAGTAGTCTATTGTCTGGACATTATTTTTAAAGCTTGTTAAGAGACAATTCTTTACAACCAATTAGATCAAGTTTCAGCTGAGCTTTAATACCTGAAATTCTAACCTATTTCCTATATTCCAAAGTAAAAGGAGTGACCTACTTTTTGAGGATTCTGTTCTCTTCAAAAGATTAACAATATCTTGGCAGGGTAAAAATCTTTAAGAAGATTTAGGGTTTAAATTTGTTTTCTGAAAGAAGTTCAAAACCCGGTGGTATAATCCATATGGTATAGTGGTAATTGTATTCATTTTACATTGGATGGATTTTATTGCTTTTTCTTCAGCTTTAATCAAGAAATTAAATTTTGAAATATGTGAATTATATCACCAAAGGTAGTTGGTTCTGTTAAAATCTCTTAAGTACGTGTTCCTTTGAGAACCATTTTTTTCCAATCTTGCAACAGAAAAGGCAGACCATAAATTACATGTGACATTAGGATATGTGTAGGGAAATCAAGTTTGGTATCTGACTCTGGCACAGAGGTAAAACCTTTTTTCAAACTTTATATTCTATTTCTCAGAGCAGAAGAAAAACAACTTACAAACACGCTCTAGATTTTTTTTTTTAAAGCAGCACTGTCTTGCTATTCTGTGGTATGTAAAAAATTAGGATGTTCAGTCCTATGTGGGTGTTATAGCTATCCACAGAATAGTTTATAGACTTCCCAGATATTAGTGATCACTGTTGAGAAGTTACTTAAATTGTTCAGAAGCAAGAAGTGAAGAAAAAATGTCCAGAAAAAGGTTATTGCCAAAGTATTGTTGGTACAGTGTAAAGGAACAAAAAGAAGAATGCTGTGAATATGCAAAGGTCAATGGAACCGTAATTGTTGATGTAACACAAAATCTCACCACATGACTGCTATTCTGAGGATAGTGAAATAAGTTTATATTTTCTCTGAATTCCAGTGTGTTTTGTAGAATTCACAAATTCTGTGTTATCTTGAACGATTTGAACTAAATGCCCAATAATTCTGAAATTTGGATCATGTAGGAAGACACACACAGACCCCCTCTGTGTGTGCTAATACTCACTATCTTCATTTAATAATGATTGAGTAAAGTTGTTTGGGCAAGAGCTGGAACTTGAAGGACAGTTCTGCAGCCAGATCTGCAAATACTGACCTTCTGTGTTCACCATGGATCATTCTTAGATTTTTTTTTTTTTTTCTTAACCAGCTAATCCTTCTGAAATGCTGGAAGTAGAAATCTTCAAAACATGGTGTGTGCAAATCCAGTGTAATAAATTAAAAATAACAGCTCAATATGTTTAATGTTAGGGGATAAAACCACCTCTATATGCATTTCTCAGTAGGATTATTAGTTTTGAAATTATTTCTGATGCTTGCTTTCTTTAAAGCATCTTCTTTCCCCAATTTCTACCGCCCCCTTGTGTTCCCCAAAATGTTAAAAATATAATTTTCCTTGTCATGCTTAAGTCCCTCTTTCCAGGGGTCATTTAGCTCTCCCCTGGATCTTTTCTGTAAGAAATATCTCCTCAAAGGTAAGTATCCCAAAGCCAGACTAAGTACATGCCCTGTGAAGAGTCTGGGACAGTGTAGCAGCTTATCTTCTCTTGTTCATGTCGCTCTTATTGCAGCCTAAATTATTTTCAAGGAGATATTTTTCCTTTTGTGAGGTTCTGTTTGTTTTTACTTTTCAGTGAACATTTCTATCCTAAACTTAACAATAATGAAAGGGAATTAGTGATTTGCTTTGCAAATAAACTCTAGTTCTCCCACTAGTGTATGATTCATATTATATTTTATAGATTTAGACTTAAAATAAATGGTAGCATGAAACTGATAGCATTTGCAATTGTGCTTAATTTTTTTCTGAATGTATTTTAATATATCAATATTGTTATTATATTTTATCACTAGGAGTCATGAAGGAGAAACTGGGATTTGAAAAAGGGTAGGGAAATGAATTTACTGACAGGGAAAGAAATAGCAAACCAAGACTGAAATACTTTTAGACAGCACACTTCTGGACTGAAGCTGGCAGATTAGTAAGGTCACAGTATTTAAATGCTGTTTGTTCTCATCTTTCTATTGACCTTTTTTGATGGCTGAACTAATACAATGTGATTTGAAAACAGTGCTTATGTCCATTGGAAGACCTAAATAAGCTAAGTTTTTTGTGCACAAGTTAAGCTGTAAAGCAGATGGAGATATTTGTGTCATACCTTGTAGCTGCATTGGGTTTGGGTGTTGCAATAGTAATAAGTCTTTGATGAAAATGTGTTTTTATGGACAGTGCTCATTGAATTTTTACTTGCTTTTTAAAGCTTTCAGTCTTTCTTGTTGTGTGTATAATGTAATGACTTTCTGCATAATGATTAATTTGTGAAGTACAATAATGCAAGTAGTATTTTATATATACTGATATTACTAGTATTACGTATATTATATGTAGTGTAGCTGCATCTGTAATCTTTGCAATATGCCAGTTTAGGTTGTTTTCTGAAGAAAATGCCTCAGTGCACTTGTTTGTCTCTTCTATCTCACAAATAATAATTGCCAATTTCAACCCCACAAGACAGAAGCAGTTGTTGTGGGAGCAACAGGAATACTGTAGGGAACAGCGTCTAGGCAGGAGAAGGGCTGAAGCTGCTGTTTGCATTGAGCTGATGGCTCTTGCCTTGAAAAGCCAACATCTCCTAGGGTCTGATGTAGTCATCTGCTTCAGTGCCTGTACAGGGACTCCTGTTTCTTTGGGGGCATGAGAACATGGGGAGGGCCTGCTGGGATGGAGTTCATTGCAAGTTTAAAGTAGAAGCTGAGGACGGCATTGTGGGAAGGGCAATTATCTTGTTCATTTGCCATATGAGTAGTAAAGAATATCTGACAAAATCTGCTGTAAGAGTTCCTTAATTTAGCTACTTCCAGAACAAATCAATGATATATATGAAATGTTAACCAGTGTATACACAGAATTAAGTATTAGGGTAGGCTGTCTGGTATCATATCTAGACATGTTATTTCAAGATTACTACTTTTTTACTTGCAGTTTTTACAAAATGTGAAGATTTAGCTTTGTGTACAAGGATAATTTTTACATAACTATTATATAAAATATACAAGTATGTACTAACAGCTGAAATGTTTGCCTTTGAAATCAAATGTGTTATTACACTAAGCTTTTAAAGATGTATTTATTGCTAAGCTTCGTGTTCATTTCCAATTGTCCTCAAACAGTAATTGTGACAAAAATAGAGTGCTAAAAAAATAGGCTATACATTACTAGTTAGTAAAATGCATGAAGTGTCTAGTATTGTTTTCTTCTTTTTTCTGAATGTAGATGTCGTGAAAGCAGAATAATTGCCCATCTTTCTCCTTGCTATTTCATACCTGATCTTTCAAGTAAAAACTTAGAAATTTTTTTTGTTTTAATGAAGCAAGAATTTGCACCTTGTTCTATTTTTAAAGTACGCAAGTATTTCAGATAATGAGAATATTTTCTTGCCTTTGAAGTTTTTGTTTAATTGTTACACCTGACTTCTTTATTTGCTTTTGTGTTGTGCTAGCATTGGTTTGAAAGCTGGATTGCTCTGAGGTTTGTGTCTTACGTTGAAACAGGAATGAGAAACACATGAAGGACATGTCTTATCTTGCCACTGTGTGATTCTACTACACGCACCAGAATTAGAAAGTAGAGTTAGTCTCAAATTGTCTGTGCATTTTTTTTAAATATAACTGCATGCGTCACCTGTTACTTAATGTTCTGTTTTCTGATATAACACTTCAAAAAGCACTATTTAAGACATGACCTTTAGTTAACTCATTTCTGGCTAATATAGTTAAAGATAGTGGGTTGTGTCACTTTGTTACCTTTTGAGAGAGGCTGAAAACTTAATTGCCAGTTTCAGTTGGTTACTAGATTTTACTGTGTTACTAATAGGGTAGAATCCAACATTTAAATATTTTTGTATATACATTACATTTTTATGCAGACCAGCTTCACTGATATTGATCAATGTGTATTTGTGGGTTTTTTGCAGTTCTGTGTCCAACATGAAGAGGGTTGCCTTTCAGAATTAGCCATGCTACTTTCTGTGATGAGAAGCTTTCCTTGGATATAACTCATAGTATTTTTTCATTTGGCACTATACCTAAAGCAGTATTCATTTACCTCCTCAGTGTGTGTGGATTTTCTGATCCTGCAGTAAGTCATCTGGGCATGACAACTCCTCCAGTTTAACTTATTAGTGCAATGAACTGGAGCAGGGAGCAAACATTGTACAGTTTTACTCGCATTGTTCTGACTTTTTAAAGTCTATTTTTACATTGTATAGCATGTAGTAAATCCTCCTGCACATTTTGTTGTTGGAAGGAAAGGTAAACTTTGAATAGTGTAAATAAAATAAGCCTCATTTTAAGGAATCCATATTTGAAAGCATCCTTAGTTCCTAAATAAAGATGAAGAAATGATCTTAGTCAGACTTGGAATTTAAGATTCAAGGGAGTTCTCCGGGACGCTCCAGAAAGGTGATTGTGAAAGTCAGCAATCAACACTGCTTTGGAAATGGTAACTTGGAACTATACAACAGATTTGTTCATAGATTAGCAAATCCAGATTTCTTGGTTTGACATAAGTAATTGTGTGTTACTTGTTCTTGGTATTAACACAAACATCTGACTAATGTAATATTTCATGTTTGGTTTTATTTTAATTAATAATGTTCATATGGCTTAGATATTCTCCCATATTGCTGCTATAATTTAACTGGTTTTAAAAGGTGTTTGATCTTAATGAAAATGCTTCAATATATAAACATTTTAAAAGGCAGTATCTTTTTAAAAATACGTGTACAGTTTGAAAAACTTGCACCTGGCTTCCAAGTTAGTATTATATTGAGATGTTTGTTGTTGTGTATCTCTGAATTTTACTACAAATATCTC
The DNA here is from genome assembly GCA_013401135.1 of Cettia cetti. Taxonomy (NCBI): domain Eukaryota; kingdom Metazoa; phylum Chordata; class Aves; order Passeriformes; family Sylviidae; genus Cettia; species Cettia cetti. The sequence continues at coordinate 3,332 of VZUI01063761.1, read as the reverse complement.
TTGTAAATTGTATGCACTGTCTCCTCTGTGATGATATACCTGTATTCAAACAGATGAGAATGTATTTTATTAATCCTGTAAAAGACACATACCCCATAATCTCCACTTTAAATACTTGTCACAAGTAATTTTACTAGTCTAAAAGATGAGATTGAAATGTAAGAAGTACTAATAAAATAAATAATTTTTTAAAAAAATCGGAACAACACCAAAAAACCCCTAAAACCCCACTTTTTTCTAAGTTGAATTCCCATTGGTTCTTCATCCAGATGTATATACTGAATGTCTGAAGGTGTTGGAATATGAGGTTTCTTCAGGTTTTTCCATCTAAAGTCCTCAGGGCTTTTTTTAGTTAAAGAGAAATTTGATCCTGAATACCTTGCATCATCTTTAATGTTCAACTTTGTCATCATCACCAAATACTATTTTGATCAGTGAAGCAACATGGTTTGAAAATAGTTCTCATAATTTTTTTTCCTAAAGGCCTCATTATTTTTGTCTTTTGTGCCTTTTTCAGCCTAAAATTATTTTTCTCCTCCCTCTCCCCCAATTGACCACCAATGGATACTTGCCAGCCTGCTCAGGAATAAATAGATCTTCTCCATAAGTGTGGCACATGTGAAGAAGGTTTTTTTTTTTGCTTTATTTTAATTAATTTGTGGTTTCTCTAAAAAGAAGGCAGCCATTTATTTCTGTAGCTGGTGTGTTATAAATTCATCATGGCATGCTTTTTATGTAGAAATTCTTGATGTTGTCTGTTGATGCCTGGAAATGGGCAAAGGGAATGACCCTGCTTTATTTTAAAAAAGGTGCACATGTGAAACCCACCATGTCCCTGTGTGAGATTATTCAGAGGTGCTTCAATCTCCTGATGAGGCTTGAAGTGACAAGATGGAGCAAAATAAAACAATAACAATTAAGAGAAGAGTAATAAAAGAGAAAAAAGGACAACAATAAAAAAACTTCTATCAAAGTTTATGTTACTTGTAAGAAATCATGGATTACTTAAAGTCACAAACTACTAAAAGTAATGAAACTGGAAATAAAGACCAGAAACAGCTTTACAACAGTGAGCTAAGCATCTGCTTGAGAATTTCATGCCTCTCAGACTAAGCAAGATTTCATTATGAAAAGTACCTGTTTACCTTGTATGCATTAAACAACAGCTGCCAAAGTGGCAAGTATTATATGTATACCTATATATGTACATAAAAAAACCAGATCTCAAAATATTTGAATAAAAAGAACCGTGCAAATCTGCTTTTCTGCTGAGTTCTATGTACTTTGTATTTTCTACTATGCATCCTTTTTTTCCAGATCCATTATTGAATCTTGCATTCTTTCGGGGAGATGGATTTCATTCTTCTTTTTAGTTTTAGCATGTGACAGTTGTAAATGACCACCCAAAACCAGCTGACAGAACCTTAGCAGAGAGTTTGTGAAAATCCACTCCATTTTGGATATGAAGAGTCCTGGAAACAAAGTTGCCCTAAAGTCATTGAATTTTAAGTATCCCTTGCTTTATTTGTTTGTTTTTTATCTAACCCTTTTTCTGTGTTTCAGCTGTTTTGTTTGAAGTTTATTCTCTTCAGGAATAGAGGTAAAATTCTGAGTCAGGGTCTGTCTGGACAGGATGTCAAAAGTAGTCAAGAGTCCTAAAATTATGTGGTTTTAGTTAAGGGAAGAAACTTGAAAACATCAGTTCCCTTCTGGTGATAGATAATGATGTAACTGGACTCTCAGCTGGTATAGGGAATTGGTGATAAAGAACGTCTGCTGTTGACTGTGCCAGGTAATTGTAGCCTTAACTTGGAGTACTGTGGTAGCTGTTCACATGATTGTTGCTTCCAGAGTGGATTACCTTGGGATTCTTTATGTGTGCTTGTCTCTTGGAAACCGTAGCCAGACCAGAAGTGGCACCCTGCGTCCTTGGCAAATGTGTATCTGCACAGGACTTTTCACAGCAGCTGCCTCCTCCTTTCCAAAGGGAGGAAATTTATGGTCTGGGTTTTGGCTTTTGAAGCTGTAGATGGTGCAAAGCCTGTGCAGCAGGAAGCCTGCTTCTCCAGCTCTGGCAGCCTCAGGCAGTGGACAGCAGCAGCCTCACTGGCAAAGCTTTCTAGTGGAGTGCTGGTGGTTCTGATGGATCCAAACCGGAACCTACTGACTCCTCATGTCATTCTGCAGTATATCTTTCTTTTGAACAATGATGGAATTATTATTTCATTCAGATGCTAATCCTGATTTTTAAAACTCATGAACCTCCCAAGTTATCCCCAGATATAGACACTCCAAAAACCACTAGGACTGTCGCACAGTAATCTCAGAACAGAATGGATCTTGAGTCACATTGTGTGAATTTAGTGTTCTGCTTTTCTTGTGGGCCCAGCAGTGTTTATTTTAACCCTGAACAGAAACACTGTGATACAGGCAATCTGCCTGTTTTAATGAAAAGACAATACAATTTACTTCAAGGTGTCTACAATTTTGCAGGTAGCAGTGTGATTGGAGCATTTTCTAGGGGTTGTCTAATGATAGAGAAGTACCAGTTACCTTCCTTACAAAGTTTCTTACACCTGAGGACCCAGAAGGAATGTGCTAAAGTGGTTTGTCCTGGTGAAATGAACTAGTGAAATGAAATGTCTTGTTCTCTTGCTAACATTCTTTCGACCAGGACCTACCTCAGGAGTGCTGGCTGTTTTGTTTGAATGTCTTGATCAGTGATGGCTGTCTGGATTAACTGTTCAGTCCTAACAGTAATTCATAAAGAAACTCTATGTACCAGGAGATCTAGTTACTAAATTTTGTTGCTGCATTTTTTCCTTCTTTTTTTCCTGTATAGTGTCTAGAACTGGGATATTGGGTCATCATCCTAGAGCACATTACCCAGGATTGTGTCCACACAGTTCTGGATTGTCTCCAGTCAGGGAGACTCCACAACATCTCTGAGAAATCTGCTCCAGCGCTCAGTTACACACACAGTAAAGGAGTTCTTCCCCATGTTCAGGTGGAACTCCCCGTGCATCACTTTCTGCCCATTGCCTCCTGTCCTATTGCTCAGCACCACTGAGCAGAGCCTGGCTCCATCCCCTTGGCACCTCCCTGCAGATACTCACAGACAGGGATGAGGGCCCCTCTCAGTGCCTCTTCCTGAGGCTGAACAGGCCCAGCTCCCTCAGCCTTTCCTCGTAAGAGAGATGCTCCAGTGCCTCAGTCATGTTTGTTACCCTCCACTGGAGCCACTCCAGGAGCTGTGTGTCTCTCTTGTCCTGAGGAGCCCAGAACTGGACAGAGTGCTCCAGATGTGCCTCACCAGGGCTGGGCAGAGGGGC
>VZUI01063755.1:0-42136 GCA_013401135.1 Cettia cetti | reverse complement strand
AAAGGAAAGGAAAGGAAAGGAAAGGAAAGGAAAGGAAAGGAAAGGAAAGGAAAGGAAAGGAAAGGAAAGGAAAGGAAAAGGGAAGGGGAAGGAAAGGAACTTTTGAAAAGTTGTCTTTCCAGTAGGAAGGAATTGAAAGTATAAGAGAAATTAAGCTCTGATAAAATTGCTCTACCTGGAGCTGTATGTCATCTGAAGGCAGAAGTGGTTTATTTTTTTGAAGTTTATAATTACTTTTATTCAGAAATTTTAAGTGACAGTTTATTTATGCTTCTCTTTGAAAAACGGTCCATCTCTTTTTTTGATAAGGAACTTTAAATAATACGTCATAAACTCCATGAAACAGCAAGGAAGATGCTTTGATTCCAGTGCAGGTGTGTCATCATGGATGCAGTTGCATGGTAGAGAACCTAAGACTTCAAGCTGCTAGTTATGTTCTTTTTATTTGGCCATTCTAACACAAAGATAATATATCAACACCAGCTGGGAGATACCGGGTATAAGTGGTATAAATACCATGATGTTTTAGGACTGTGTGTAAAAACCAGAATCCCTGGAGCACATGATCCATACTCATACCAAAACTCACACTTGTGTCTTATTGAATTACCTGATTTGTCTGTCTTTCCAGTTCCTGAGTCACCTGCCACCCTAGTTCCTAGACACCAGGTACAAAGATTACCACAGCATAAGTGTTGTCCCAAGGGACAGCAGGTGGTCCTCTCTTTTGTGAATCACTGTCATGCTTGTGTTCCTCACAGCTGTCTTTGCTGCTTCCTTCTCTTCTACATGATGCAGCCACGAAAGAAGGAAACAGGTAAACACTTCATCTTAAGGTCCCTTGCACAAGCATAATGGAGGGAGCCTTGTTGAAACCACTCCACAACAATGAGAAGAGCTTTTTGTTGTTGTTGTTTTTTGCTGGCTTCTTTTTTTTTTCCATAGCTCTACTTGTTACTGGTTTGGGTTTGCATTCAGAATCATGATGTTTTTCGTATTTTTTTGTACATTTTTTTCCCCACCCAAAAGATTTATAGACATGAGTCTGGAAGAAGTCTGGTTAATATCCTGTGCATGCCTCATCTTAAAGAGAAAGATGAAATAATTTGCAGTGTCCAGTTGCAGTTGATCAGATGATTACTGTCTTTCCATCTGGTTGTAAAACAGTCCCACCTTTCACTAATTCATCTAAATTTCTGCTGTTCCACTCAAACTGGAATTTATTACTGCCTACTTACCCCGATTTACTTCTGAAATTATTTGCGTGTCTTCTGTCAATGCTATTTGCATATTTTTATTATGAATAGTGCTTATTTGGGGGCAGATTTGATTTATGAGTGTTTGGCATGCCATGCCCAGTTATTTATTTTTTATTTCTGATTTGCACAAAGGGAATGAGAGAAGTGGTAATTCTTTTTCTCTTGATGCAGAATATGTGCAGGACCAATAGTACTTGAACAAGAAATTGTATTTTGGGGTTTTTTTTGGTTTTAGGGTTAAATTCTCAAACGTAAACAATGTCTTATCAAGCCTTATAGAAAATCAAAATTATTCTTACCTATATTCAGCTTAGCTCAAAACCAGTATAGGAATTTTAAGGGAAAAATGTAGTCACTGAAAAAAATGCAAAGAAGGCAGGAAAACAGCACCAACAGGAAAAACCTTTTCTTTCTGCTGCAGTATCTTCATCCTTACCAAAAAGAAGAGGTATATGTTCTATAATAAAGACTGTGAAATACTGTTTGATGTTCCTTTTGCTTTCTCTTATATACCTTATATGTATGTTAAAATATGTTTTCACTCCCAGAAAAATGAGGCAATAATTCTTTCCACTTGTTTTTTTGTACAATTTTGTATTAACTAATTTTCTGACTATTTTTCCACATATTTTTGAGGTAGAGGGGTGAAAGATATCTATATTTTGCTTCTCCTTCTTGAAGTAAATTTTAAGTGTTTTTTACACTGATCAGAAAACCAGGAAAAAAAACACAACCAAGCCAAACTAAACCAAACCAAACCAAAACTTAAACAAAAACAAAGGGAAAAAAACATAGAAAAATGATGACATTTCTTGATTCAGAGCTGACCTTCATAGTCCAACTTTTTAGACTCAGGAGCTGGTTTTGAAACCAGGGACCCGGGGACTTCTGCTAACAGGGGTGAAATTGTGCAACACAGAGTGGTTACTATTTCACAACTGCTCCTTCCTACAAAGTTTTACTCAAACACACAAAGGATTATCATTTGAGATCTACACTTACACCAACTCATATCTAATGATAGAAAGAGTCAGAATTGTCACTTTTAAAAGAGTGCCAATTTTTCATGCGAGTATGTAGGTAGAATTCACACAATTTAAATGTAGCCACCTCAGAGTTTGGTCTCTAATGAAAACCACAGTATTATAAACTGGAATCAAAGGAGAAGTATTTCTGGAAAGTAAGTAATATCATCAGTTATAGAGAAATATCTTAGTCTGATTGCAAGTCTCTTAAACAAGAGCAGGGAACTATTCCCAGAGGAAAGTTTTAATTAATAGTTCAGCCTCTACTAAATTAGATAGAGAGTATTCTGTGTAGGCTACTGTAATCACTTGATGTAGAAATATAGTTACTTCAATAAGCTTAATTTCGGTTGAATTGCGGTAATACTACAAAACTTTGTAGGAACTACTAGGCTCTTCCTTGCTGTACAGTCAAAGAATGAACAATTGCTGGAAAACTGTTCTTTGTCCTCTGTAAACTAACATCTTGTTGAAGTAATATAATGTTATTATATGTGGGAATGGAGTATACACATCTCATATTACTCAGTGAACTTGTACATGGTTCCTCAAATATCAGTATTATGCTGAATATAGTAAAGTCCCCCTTTTTAGAAATCACCTTTTCCATGGTGTATAGAGAACACTGGCATCCTGAAGACCAATATAACATGAATCCAGGATGAAGGAGAGTTTTATAGAGGCATTTGTTTTGAGACACTTTCAGCCTAAGCTTTTTTGTTGTCTCCTGTTCCTTCACTTATTCCCTTATCTGAGATAGAATTTGATCTCAAAGAATGGATTCTAGAGAGACCCCCAGAGATGAGTATTTCTAATGAAAGTTTTAGTCAAGGTTTCCTAAGCTTTCCTCCCACTAGAGAAAGAGGTACATGGTGCCCCACAAGGTAGGGCATAGATGAGTCTTGTTCCTCTGAAAGGATGTGGTTTCGGCATCTATCTCACTTCTGGAGACTAAGTAGGGATACTGCCAATGATGTTATTTGACACAACTTTTGCTTCCATGCAGTTCATTTTAGAATGCCACTGTAAAAAATCCTCATTCTCGTTAGCTGGTTGCTATGTCATTAACTCATTATAGAGACCCCATAATGTCCCATTATATTGTACTTTCAAGCTTTTGGCTGCTAATTAAGCATGGAACATTCTCGATTGTTACAGGTCTGAAATTAAAGGAAGGAAAACTTACATTATGAATAATACTGTTAAATAATAATAATAATAATAGGATTAATGGACACCCAACTCTGTACATAATTAGCCTAATTCCAATGAGAGGGTGATGGTGAATGTTTTATCAGTGTCACCAAGCCCCTGTAGTATAATTACAGACCTATTTTTCCAATGTCTAGTGTGTGTTGTTCATTATATTATGTGAAGAATTGAGCCTCTGTTAAAAAAAAAAAAATACAGAGCAGACAGCTTAAAACAGTTTGAGAAGGGTTCCTTATGGTTTTTTGGTTGAGAAAATTTTAGATTATTTTCATTGCCTTGTTTCTGTTCTCATTTTTTGATCAGTAATTATAATGCTAGCATAATCTCTCCTAATTTCATGAATAAAATAAACTACTATAACAAAAGTACAGGTCTCCAAATTGACGAGGAAAAAAAAGGGCTATTCACTTCTGAAAGTAAAGTAAAGATTTCTAAAGTAGAGGTGATTATGTTATTTCTGGAAAATTCAAGTATATGTTATGCAAGACTTCCAACCCTCCACTCACGTCTAGGTACTGCATAGACTCACTCAAGGGAGGTTTTGTTATGCAGGTCAGATATATGTTTAAATAAAATAAAATCCACTTACAGTACTTGTTTGTATTTAAAGCTGTTTCCAACATTTCTTATCTAATTTTTAAAGGTGAAAAAATTACCTATATTCCTATAATATCAGTTAATAATATGTATTTAGTATTTTATTATTTGTAATAATATGTATTTAATATTTTTATATAATTGGGCATTGAGTAAATTTGGATCAACTGATGCATGTCACCAGACATGACTGTTGAAACCTAGATATCTCCTTCTTTTTCCTCTTTTGACAACCTGCAAGAAGTCATGCTGAACAGCAGCCTCATGAACACAACAATTTTGGTTGCAAAGGATCTTTGGAGGTCTTCTGATTCATCCTGAAACATGATTAATTTGGGTCAGGTTATTATATGGAATAATGGATCAATTTTACATGGAATTGTCACTGAATCCTAGCAAAAGGGGAAAGGATCCTAGGATCCTTTACTAGGATTTCCTAATAAAATGGAAAGGATCTTAAAATATCATGAATTTTAGCAGGAGCTCAGTGAAAAAGGGTGTTCTAATCCACAAAATACATTATTTTTTCAAAACATATTTTTCTCATGCAGCTCCTTCTATTCGTCACTGGAGTAGCACCTGAAAAAAGTCAAACTCACTTCTGTTGTGAAGTGTTAAAGTACAAGGTATTTTTCAAGTGAATACTTGTTGAAAAGGAATGAATATTTCTAAATTTAAGACTGAGAAAAATACACCTAACCATTAACAAATTGCAAGGGGCTTTGACATTCTACAATATTGACAAAGTAATAATTTGAATTTAGATGAGTAACAGCATAAAGAACCTTGTCTTTCTAAGACTATGTGATTGCTTTTTTCTTTTTATTTTGACAAGAATGTGGATTTAAGGCTAACAAAATCTTTGAAAGCTGCAGTGAAACAATTCTAAAACTTCACATCCGAAGCTATTGGTTTGGATGACTCTGCACTTTCTTGCCAAATTCAACTATTTCCACAATTCCCTCTCTTCCATCTAAAATATGTAAAACATAACCATGGTGTTTCAAAATATTCCCAGGAAACTTTCCTCTTTCTCCTCCGCAATATTTTGTATGAGGGCCAAATCTAGATAGAAAAAAGAATACATAAAGTTTAGTGTGGATAACCTTATTAACTCTCTGATGTCTTACAGTAGTTATCTGCTACTTGTCTGGATTTTGTTCCACATTTTGTTTTTTACCAATTGGAAATTAATTTGGGGAATGTACGTTAGTGGCTAAAGAGTATCCATAGAAGGTCTTGAGTTGGAAGGCAGTAACTTGAAACACATGTCATGACTGCAACAGTTCTGTGAAAACTGGAAATGTTTCCAGGCTGGTTTTGTTTAGTTCTTCACAAGATCTATAATTTTTTCACAGACAAATTTCTCTGATTTCTAGTATATTTCCAGACCTGAGTGGTTTTGTATCATTTGGGAAGCCAGAATTTTCAAGGTCTTCATCCTCATCCTAATCCAACAGCTCACTGAACAAGGATAAAAGAGCTTCATTATGAAAAGGTCTAAGTCTGTGTTTTTTAATAAAGCAATTATTTATAGTTAGTATTTATATTTTGGCATGATCATTATTATTAGTACTGCTTCATTTCCAAATACTGAAGAAATTATGCTGCAAAAATGTAGTTTATTTGAATATTAAAATTCTATATCCTTAATTCTTTGAAAAGAGTGGTCAAGGGAATAGATAACCGTGACAAAAACATCCATTTAAATTCATGCAATAGATCTAAAACTACCAAAATTTATAGCGCTGTTCAGATCTGTCCTTTATTTATCATGATAATAACAGTAACTTATTTTTATAGAACAATGTTCCATGAAACAGGGTGAAACGAATAGGACAATAATCCTTGTCCTAATTTTTTAGTAATAGACCAAAGCAAACAGGTTTTCAAAGGATAAAATGTCCTTTTAAAATATGTGCTCTCTCCTTCTCCTCTCTACAACCTTTGCCTTCACAACATTTTTGAAACTTTCTCTCTTCCCAGTATCCAGTGGTACTGGATGCTGGGAAGAGAGCTCTGTGTCAGCTCTGCTGCTCTTATGGCTTTCTTAAATTCCATTGTGAGTTTCCTTTAAATTCATTTCAGCCACATGCTTCCTCTTTCTACTGGGTTCCTTACCCAATACCAACTTCCATCTGGGAGGACCGTTTTGCTTTGGGAAGGTTTTTCAGTTTGTTTTCTTTGACAGTATGTGCATGTGTGAATGTGCTGTCAAGATTTCCAACATTGAAGGGAGTCAAATCTCACCGACTCAGAACATTTTGTGATCCTGTGATCAGAGGTTAGTGAGTCCAAAATCAGAATAATGTCTAAGAACTTCTGTACTGTTTGTCTGTCCTGTTTGGAGAGACTAAAATCCAATATAGACTATAAAGTCTGTACAATTTACCTCCTACAACAGAACATCACTTGCCAGGCTAAAAAATTCACTTGTCATCCTCAGAAAATAAAGTCCTCATCCAATCTTGAACATATGGGTAACTTGGTTATTTGGGTAACTGAGTTAAGATCTTCTTTAGAAACTTGATTTTTTTAAGAAATGGTGTTCTCCTTCACTTCAACTATAGTCTGAGAGACTATAGTGTTTCTGAGGTACTTTAGGGATCATTACTCTTCAAATAAGCAAGCTGCTTTGGAAACCTTAGATGTGTTCATAATTCCAATAACTACACAGACATCCTAGAGAAATTTTTATCTTATTTTTCATTCTGGAACAAAATATCAATATGAGTCAGAGAAAAGTATTTGGTTCTTTATTTTACTAGTCATTCAACTCACTGTGAAGTAGCAAAAAAAAAATTCAGGTCTTTTATGAGTCTTTAAGTGAGGTCAGACATATTCTTTAGTCATACATTAGGAGGTACTGTGGTCAAAAGAAGTGGATAAAATGTTCCAGAACTGAATGATGATGGAAGGTGGGAGTGTTTGTCTACTACAGCCAGAAAACCTGTCTGCTAGAAAATAAATTACTCAGCTCAAGGAAGACAATATCTGGCCAACAAAAGTTATTCAAAACCAGAGTAGACTGTCACCAAACATAGAACAGAGGATTATGAGCTATGTGACTCTTTCTGAAAAGAAAGAGGAAAGTGGAGGGCATGGAAGATCATTGGTAGCACAGATAAAAAAATCAAGCCATACTTAACAAAATCAGTCTCAGTCTTTTTGTTTGTGATGAATTCCAGTGTTCTTTGAGATGTGTTAAATAAAAATAATGAACACTTCAAACACTTCTCATTAAGAATCTCCCACATGTTCATCTTCAGCATGAATGGCATAGCTTCAAACCAGACATTTCATACACTTGACTAGCTGCTCTGTTATCTAACAGTAGTAGCAAGCAATTATCACCTTAAAGACATCAGGGGAAAATGTCAAAAATTCCTCATGTCTGACTGGAAAAAATCAGTACAGACAATTTTATTTTGGTAAAGAAGCCTTCATATCAAATCAGTTTGCATTACCAAGTTGAAGTTAGAAGCACTCATTTGCTGCCAGCTTACCCAAAGGGAGACATGTTGACTGATGACCTGCTGCATTCCTTCCCTTTCTTCTCTGATGAACTCCATCTCACAGGGTCCTCATTGTCTCCATTTACCACCAAAATGTGTGATGAGAAACCTATTCTAACTAGGAATTCGTTATGAATGGAGATTAAAACATGGAAAGGGTTGAAAAGTTCCAATTTGCACCATGAAGGACAGGACAAGACAAAATAACTAAATCATATCTCCCAGAGTTTTTCAAGATCAGGTCAAAAAATAAGATGGATTTTCACTGTATAAGGCAAATTTACTTCTTGGTGTTTTGTTTTTGTTCATTTCTCTTTTTCAATTCTTAACATTCTAGATGTATACACATACACACATATAAAGTTAACCTACTTCTGAACCATTTTTGAGTGAAATAAAAATTGCAGTTATAAAGGGCTCCATTTGAGCAAAACAAAACAAAAGATTCCACCTTTTTCCACATATGCTGTACTTTCAGACATAGTATTTCAAATATTCTTGGGCAGGTGCCCAAAGTTTCCTAGGTATTGGGACTTCTAGGCCTATGTCTGTAACCCTGCTTCAACAGAGCAATCCAATAATCACTGAAACTATGGTTTTTTGTTGTGTTGTTTTGGTGGGTTTTTTTTCCTCCAGGAAATTCACTTTTGAAATGTCTCTTTTTCCAAAGTCAGTATTAACTATCCAGACATCTAGATTATAGACAAAGTTTTAGTTCTGACAAAGAAATCAACATGACCTTATCAGAGCATTTAATTCTGATGAAACAAAGTGGTTTTTTTATCCGTATGTTTTATTTCTATTGATATTCTTCTCAACTACTTTTTTCTCTGGCAATGACAGTGAAACCACTGTTGGCATAGTGTTTCATTTGGAAAATCAGCTTTTCTGATTGTTCCACCATGGAAAAGTTGTCTTTGCTTTAATACAATTACAGTTCAGTAGTTGATTTTTTTTTGAACAAAATGGGCTGGATTATGTGAGTACCATTTGGTTATATTAATGAGATTTTCTAGTCAGATCCATTAACTCCCTGTTTGTACACATCCTTTGACTTCCCTGCTCACTAGAAATTGCACTGATTATGGCAAACTTTTTAATGTCTAAATCATCATAAATGCTTTAATCATCATAAGGGCCTCAAGCATTCTTGCAAACCACTACCTACAATGGCCAAAGGAGAACATCCTGCATTTTTTTGCAGGGACAAATCAAGCAGTTTTGTGACTGTGTACCTGCCTCTGATGAGCAGGAGTACTGGGACAGCAGGAAAAAAGGGATTAAGCCAGAAACAATCATTGTATAGGAAATTCATCATCAACAGGATGTTATTGGTATCATTTTGCTTTTTAATAATAATTATCCATCTACTAATAAGCTGTCACAGTTGCTTCATTACAATTACATTTTGATATGATTTAAAATTACTTGAGAACTGCCAAGAGTTGGCAAGAATTTGAAAAGAACTTCATGTTTTTAAAGTTTGATTTGGACAGATTTTTCCTTTTCCTTTTCCTATTTTCCTTTTCCTTTTCCTTTTTATTTTTTCCTTTTCTCCTTTTCCTTTTTATTTTTTCCTTTTTTCCTTTTCCTTTTCTCCTTTTCATTTTTTTCCTTTTCCTTTTTTCTCCTTTTCATTTTTTCCTTTTCCTTTTTTCCTTTTCGTGAGGAGTGAGGATATGGATGATGGAAAAGAGCAGTCTTTTCATTTATATGGTAATGCATGTCTTTCATAGAAAGTGACAGGCCTACAATAGAAAATTATTAGGTAACCTCCTGTCTATAGAGATGCTTTAAATACAATTCTTTTCCAGCATTATTAAGTTACTGCCTTTGTTAAGCAACCAGTTTTGGTCAGTGCCACAAAACATGCCTCAAATAAGGTTCAACTGTACAATAGAACATTTTCTGCAAGGTTTAACCATGAAAAAGTACATTTTCATATTTAAAATGGGGACTATCATTAATAGCCTTAATGCCTTACCCAGCCAAAGAGGAAAGAAAGGATAAAAAGGAAACTAAGGACATTTATAATAGTTCTCTTATTTTCCAAGATAAAATCAAAAGTTAGGATTATTTTTAGTTGGGTCTAGTTACCTGAATGTTAAACTTTTAGTTAAAGCTGTCTTCCAGAAACTTTATGTGTCAATGGAAAGTGACAGCTAGAGATGGTGATTCATCCCATCCAGACTGAAATCTTGGGATGGGATGAATCACACCCAGAGCTTCCAGTATTTCACCACTGACTATGGAGTGAGAATGAGAATCCAGCTTTAACTAGTTACACAGGTATGAGTATGTGAGCTACATTTCACTTGTGGTGGAGAGGAGAACAGTAAGGAATTCTGAATTATCTTTCTTACTAGCATTACTTATTTCCACTTTAAATCTTTGTCTTCTGAGGAAAGAAAGGTTTATTTTTCTGAGATCAAAGATCAGAACACTGAATTTTGGCAACTCCTGTTATAACCAGAAATGACCACTGTCCTGTGTTTGCTCAGCAGTTTACTTTGTATTGGCATCTACACATGAAAGTTGTTTTGGTCACAGTTTAATTAGTGCTGCTGGAGAAGGGTGGCTTCTTATTATAAAACCTGTTGATGTATGAAAAGTTACTCACTGGACCACACTGTCTTATTTCTAGGGACTGTGATGGGCAGCTTTTTATTAATTTATGTAAGGATTCAAGAGAAATTCAAAGTAATGTGAGAGCAGTTAACTTTGGATATATTGTGCATACATAACTCCTTGTGTGGTTTAAACCAAGTATCAATGAAGTTAGCTGGAGTGTGCTTTATCATTAAAGTCTGGCTTCAGAAACTGTACAATGACAGCTAAAACTTTTTTCTTTTCCTTTTTTCCTTTTTTTTTTTTTTTTTTTTTTTCTTTTTTGAATGCTCAGAAGAGATAAGAAAGCCAGAAGAAGAACAGATGTGTTAGAAGTGTGAAATGGATTAACATCAAAGCCCCCTGGGAAAATCTGAAACATGAAATGAAGGATCCTGAATGACAAGAGCTATTCAGAATGCATTAAAAACTCTGCAGTGCATTTTGGTGCTGTCTGTGTGAGCAAGGCAGGGCCCTGTGTGCAAGGGAGAGATGCTGATAACGAAAGCTCTGTGAACTTCAGGGAAATTCAGTTCATCACTGAGAGCTCACCTTGTGGTACAACTTGAATGAGACAGGAAAAACACCCAAACTAGTGATTACCTATATTTATTGTCTCCAGTGGCACAAAGTTAGTGCATAATTTAAGTCCTGGACTAACACAGCTATAGGTGAAATAGGAAAAATTTAAAAATCATTACCTATTTTAGTAATATGCTTGTTGAGTGTTTAACCAAAGATATTTATAAATTGACAGATTAGCAGAATATTTTATATAATTAAGATCAGAGAAGGTAAATAAGAAAATAATGTAAGATATTTCTAAATTTTGTGATTTTTACAGATTGTTTGGAAGTAGATGATTTATAGCTTATCCAGATTTATTCCCATAAATGGTTTCTGATCTGGCAAGCACTTGTTTCCATATAGTTATTGATGGAAAGAGGTCACTGATTTTCAAATTGTGAAGGAGATTGTACAGGTTACTGATGAGTTTTCACTTCATCTAAACTCAATGAAAGTCAAGGGAAGTTGGTCAAATAATATAGAAAATATATCAAAAATTGTTCTGTGTTGGAGACTGAACATGCTGCAGTTTTAGCATATAAATCTCACACCAGACATTTTGAATAAGTTCAAGCCCAGCTAATATTCACAGAAAAGGGGACTCTTTCAGTTGGTTACAGTGGACTTCTGATGAGCACTCAGAAGAACTTGCAGTGAAAAGCTGCCCAAAGTCAATACCAACACTTCATACAATACAAATTGTATTAATTCCTGAATATTTCTCGTGTACAGACATCATCAAGACTTCAGTGAAAATCCTAGGCCTTTAAGTTCCATTCCAAGAAGTGTTTTCATCCCACTGCTGACACAGAGCAAAGGGTGATTTAAGCCAGAGAGTTAATCTTGACAAGGTGCTGCTGTAGCTACCTGCAGGTGTGTAAGACTGGGTTAAAACCAAAACAAAACTAACAATCCCTCCCAAACAGAAACAGGTTTCTTCACAATCTGAAACACAGGATAGTTTCCAGAGATTAGTACACTCTTGGTGCAAAGGTTTCTGCCCTCACTGATCTCTGCCAAGTTTGGGACAGGTGCATCAGGGTTCAGTACTAGTGAATTTATAAAGCAGACACTTCTATAATTTTTTTAGCTTGTCTGGCACTTTAGTTTATTTATATGTTGTTTGAAATATGTCATGAACTTTAACGGATTTCCAGCTTATTTGCGCATGTTATCAATGAACCCCATTACTAATAGAATGAGGAACAATTGCTGCATCTGCCTTATATGCAGCTGACTTATTCTTTTGAGCTTCTTTTCTTTGTTTTTTTGGGGGGTTGTTTGTTTGTTTGTTTTCAGAAATGGCAAGGGATTAGCTGGAAATGACATAACTTTTTTTTTTATGCCAAAGAGGTAAAGCTTTTAGAAAATATAACTAGGGAACAATTCATTTTGATGTCTTTAAGGTAAAATAACATGCTCCAGACTGAAAGTTTTATAGTTAGAAGAATCTATTCTAACAGAATCTATTAGTTTGTAAATCAATATCCCCTGTTGATTAATTTCCTAATAAAAAGTGCATGTCTTTACACTGTGTTCTACCAAGATCGTTGTATTATTGGACTAAACAATGCAATTCTTCCAACCTTATTTATGTTCACACAAATAATCCTATTATATGTTCAACATACCAACTGTTAAAATGAATATTCTCAGGATGTGTATTCCAACATAGAACACTTTTGGCACAGACTGTAGTTAAAATTTCTAAATAGAATGTGCAAGAGGTCAAAACACAGGTAGAGGTGGATTTTATTTCTTTTTAAAGCTGTATATCTGAGCTAGACATTTTTTTCCTGCCTTTACAATCAACAGAGAAATATAAGTTGTAAGAAAGAATCACTTGCCTGACATTTTAAGGATCTATATAAGCATCAAATTCTTCACAACTTAGTATTCTTTGTTTCTATCCAGTAACCATACACAGAGTGGTTAACTTAGTTGTAGTCACCTAAAATTTTTTTGATGGGGTTATTTCCAAAACTTGAACTTGTATCCATCATTTTTAGTAGAGGTAAGACTTACCATGGTTTCATGGAAAACACATAGCCTGGATGTGTTGGGGAAAAAAAATGGAAATAAAATGTTCCCCAAAAAGATGATTTTGGAAGTATTGAGATAAAGAGTTCAGTCTACTGTAAGACAAGTGTAAGGTTGAATTAAATAACAATAGCAGTTGTAGAAACAATTCTCTACATAAATTTATCATGTAGTTGAAAAATATTTTCTTCCAAATAGGAAGAGTTATGCCTATATCTAAGTATATCTACGTCCCTCATCATTTTTCTCTGCCTTTATGAATTCATTCTCTGCTATTGTACTTCAGTTTTGCGATAGCCAAAAGAAATACACTAAAGACTGGAATTTTTTGGAAACTAGAACTTTGTATCATCCGTCACTTAATATGACTTCTGTTGTGCTTATATTCATGCCATAGTATGAATTGCTTCTTTAGCTTACATTTTTGAGACACATTGAAGGCTAGGGAATAATAGCTCAAATATCCATGACAGTTTGCAGGCAAAGTCCAAGATTTTCAAATTAACTATATAATCTCATGAGATCGCTTTGCATCTCCTGTTGTAAAAGTCATTTTTGATTCAGCCCTTTCTGCAAACCTGGATGGACATAGATGTCCACAAGTTGGCCATGCAAGGATGGAGACATAGCTCTTTTTGAAAATCTAAATCCAGCTTTTTCAATACAGCAGTGAAACAGAGAAAACATTACAGAACTAATGAAGTTTTTGCACATACTGGGTAAATTATAAAATAATTAGTCATGTTTCAGTTTAAATAACATGAAAAAACTCCTTTAATTAAGATTCTTAATTAATAGTTGAAAGATTAATCAATCAATAATTATAACTATCATTATAGGGTGTAATTGTGCTTAATTGGAGGGGCTGATTAATGATCAGAATAAACCTTTCAAATTCTCACACTTGAAAATGTTGGGAAGTGATGGATTCTAGCTCATAGAGTTAAAAAGGAATCCAAGGATCATTGAAGATGTGTTCAACTGCCTAGTCACAAATTGAAAGCACAGGAATGAAGTGCAGTAAAGTTTTCCATTGTTAGATATGTGCACTTCTGAATTACTGCTGCATGTGTGTTAATGTGAGCAACATATTTGTCAAAATATGTATAGGTGATACCTATTCTAGAAATGGCAAGCTCTGTTTTCTCCATCCAAAATGTAAAATCTTGTTTGCATAAATGCAGTTCAGTGCACCTCTACTTGGATCATGCCAAGTCCTAATATCTTGCTTACAGTACAAGAAAAATTTGGAGCCATATTTCTAAGGACAGCAGCTGTCCCATACAGGTATGTCTCAGGTGTGCTGTGCCATGCATATTTGTGCAATGCATTCTATCTCTCTCATTAATGTTGGCAGGATTTCTGGATTGAAGCTGTCCTCAGCTTGAATATTTGATGGTCTTCTTCTAGAAGGAGGTAGTAGAAGTGTTTTGGGAAAAATAAATGGAATAGGCAAGTTTAAAACACATTTTAAGACATCTTTAATTTTCCTATTTTTTGTTTGTTTTGCAGTATTTGTTTCTGGGGTTTTTTCACAACTCATTAGCTTACAGATCAGTGCAGTCTCTGGGTGTAGTAGATCCAGGGAAAATATCCTCAGCCTGCTTCCTGCTCTAGCAGAACTCCCTGATTTTTTTGCTGAACAATGTTTAATGTCACTGTTTCTCCCAGTCTAGCACCACTGAGTTAATCAGCTTAGTCATTTGGGAATGAAGGAAAAAGAAGGTGGAAGCATGAAATTTTAAACTATTAAGTGAGGCTTTAACTGTATCCTTTATTACCTCTTTAGCTGTAGAAAAAAGAATAAAATCTCTAGAGAGAATAATATGCTTTAACACACTAAAACACTGCGTTAAAGATAGTAATAAATGTTATTTGGAGCAGAAAAGCGAAAAACATCCTTAAACTGAGAAGGGCCAGGATTGCTGTTGTTGCTAATTTACTTCTTTTCAGGGAAAGCAAGGCAAATGTGTGAAACAGGAGAGGGAGAAAAGACAAAGGTGACAAATAGAAAAACACAACAAACCTACAAAATTCAGCTTCTCTTTCTAATGCTGATTCTACTTTGCAATGTGGGGAAAAAAGAACCACAGTGCACATTCCTAATAGCTCCCCAAAAACTCATACTTATTGAAAGTTAATGATGTTGATTTAGCTGCATTTTGGTGACCATATCACAGAAGATTTGTCAAATAAATTATCTTGTGTGACTAACCCAGATTGCTACTAAACAGAAGACTAAAGCGCTCTCTCTCTCATAGGAGAGAAGAAAAGGGGTAGGACAAAAAAAA
Organism: Cettia cetti; assembly: GCA_013401135.1. Lineage (NCBI taxonomy): Eukaryota > Metazoa > Chordata > Aves > Passeriformes > Sylviidae > Cettia > Cettia cetti. Next base: position 27,023 of record VZUI01063755.1, on the reverse strand, counting down.
ATAAAGGAGTGAAAGCAGAACATCAACATGTGTATTTGACAGATTTAAAGCTGCTGTTGGACTGTTCTCTGAGCCTCTTTCCCTGACCCACCTGGGAGAGGTTTTCTTTCAAGGAATACCTAATGCTGTCACTACAAATCTCTGAGTCCCAGGAGTGGGGGTTGCCAGCTTTGGGTAGCTTAGAGAATGGGTGGGTTTCAGTTACCTGCTCCTTTTCTGCTGTGGGGTGAGATGAAACACTTCAACCTTCAGGAGAATCACTCTGATGCCTCTCAAGAGTGCAACATTTGTCAAATGTGTGTTTGAAAGTTCCCAGCATAATTGCAGAACAGGGGGGTTTCATTACAGTGGATCTGAAATCATGACACACAGTTAATCATCTTGGTGTAGTCAAAGTCAACCTTCCTTTGGCAAAGATAATTGGATTAGATCCATGCAGCTTGATCTTGCAAAGCACTAAGAACCTGGGTGATAACTGAACAAAAGATTTAATCGGTAGTTCAAATTTAATCATGGTCCTGTGGAATTCAGTGAAAGCATGCAAATTTACTGTAGCTCAGAGACTGGTATACTTTATACAAGAAAACAATATAAATCTTGTTCTTCATTACAATGCACAGCTATGCAAAAATCAGGAACTTCTAGAAATAGAGGATAATAAAAGTCTCAGTCCTAATCTGACTCATTAGTCAATAGCATATATATTATTATTATTTGTATTGGAACTATTGTCCAGCACTGAAGAGGAGTGGCATAAAATTGCTTGTCTCCATAACGTTAAGTTAACTTCCAAGTAGAGATAACAACTAAGCTTTTATCTGGCAGTGTCTCTAGTATTTAAATAGTCTTGAATAGCCCCAGAAATTCTGAGAAAAAATAATTTTTCCTTGAATTGACCATAGCAGAGACACTTTCATTGTATACGAACTCTGATACCTGGAATCATTCCTGTACACAGAAGAGGAACACAGAAATTAAAGATACACCTTACACTAGATTGAAATCTTCCTCGTTGATGTGGATTGCAGAATTTCTGAGAAATACTGCTTTACTCTTTCCCCTTTGTGAATGCTGGACAGCAAGACAAGACAATCAAGCTGTAGCAAGAGTCAGAGTAAAATCCAGAAACTTTCTAAAGCTGGTAAGGTTTGTAAACCCGACTATATAGGAAAAAAAAAAAAACAAAACTAGAAAAACAAGAGTTGCAGCAGTGAGACTTAGCTCCCTCCTTGCAGTGTCCTTTTCAGTAACTACTGTCTTAATCAAGTAGGATTTACCTGGTAGCCCTAATTTCTAATGGTGTTACTTAAGTATTATTTGTAGTAGTCAAAGTACCTGTGTCTTGTTTCAGGTAAACAGCATATTGGATCAACAGTCTTAAATAAAATATAAATAGGTCCTAATAAAAGACATAAATAAAGTAAAATATGCCTTTGGACTCTGGGAATTGTGTTCAACTGCTAAGCTCAGGTTTGTTAACAAACACCTTCCATTTTTATTCCTCATATCTTATCTGGACAACTGTATACTAAACATCATTCCGTTGCACTTTGCATCTGAAGTGCAAAGGACACAAGTCTACATTCAGGTTCCAGGTTTAATACAAAATAATGGGAGGAAAACAAAAACAAAAACAGGAAACCCAAGCACCACCATACATTAGTCATCCAAGTTCCTGGTTTCTGTTAGGTTCTTGTGTACAAGAGGTCTACAGTCTCCATTTTATGAGAAGCTTGATTGAGCAGGAACATTGACAAGCCAAGTAAAGAAAATCTAGTTTATAAATCCTATTGGGAATTTTGGATTGAAATAGACATTGGGCAGCTCCAGATTCAGCTTATATTATGGCAAAAATACATGTCCCTAGGGAAATTTAGTCAAAAACCTAGAATCCATGAAATATAGAGATCATTCCACAAGCAGATGGCCAAGAGTCAGAGTCATGAGTATATGGGATGCAGGCTAACTGGCAGTCAGTGCACTGTCTAAATCCTTTTCTGCATCTGCCTTTTAGTCTCATTGTGTTTCAGTTCTCCATCTGTAAAATGGGAAGAAGTTATATTCTTTCATCTTTTGTTTATTAAGAAAAAAAGTCACATGGGACTCTACTATATTTTGCTGCATATTATAAATGAAATGCTGATCCCTACTGGGGCCCCTGGGCACTGCTCCTGTATAAATAAATATGCTACTGTATAAATGCTTGTCACAGAAGGATAATATTGACTGCAGGTGAGGAATAGGTAGCAAAGGCAGATTAACTCTTAAGCATCAAGGATCCTGTTTTCCAGTCCTTTGTAAGGAGGAAAAAGTATAAAGAAAAAAGGAAGAAATATATGACACACCAGAAGAATTATTTCTAAAAGGAACAGTTTTGAAAATTTCTCCACAATGTATCAGTAGTGTCTCTGCAAGCATCTTTTTTTTTTGCCTCCTTTACACATTTTTTAACAAATTTCATGCCAGTGAAAGATGCAGGGTTGACATTCTTAAATCTCCCTTTTATCCACAGAAAAGATAAAGCATAGTCAGAAAACATGCAGGTTTCCTCAGATTTTTAGACCAGCATGCATTTGTTCAACCTGCAGGGATGGACTTCTACGGGAGGGAAAATCAGTTTAGTCACCATTCTTATTTTATCCTTGGCCTTTCTGCTGAAGTTATGATCCTGAGAATTGAGTGGGATACTTCGGTTTAAGTATGGTATGGGCACCTGTTCTTTCTGCTGATGCTATCCAGCTCATTTCACACGGGCCAACATACAGTCTTCTGTAAACCTTTCAGTCACTTCCAACCACAACACAGTTGCAAGTTCATTACAGCCCAAACAGTAAATCCTGGTTTAGGGGACTACACAGGCCAGTTCCAGTCTCCCAAAGCCATCCAGCCACCTATAATACTGCTGCCTTCCCCAGCATGCCTCTGTGATACATTTTCTAAGGGGCAGAGATGAAATTTTGATTTTTGTGAAGGCCACCAGCTCTCACTGCTGTCAGTGTAATATGGTCACTAAATTCCCAAAGACAATATTACTGCAAATCACCTCAAATGTGCTGCAGGCGGTAGAATGATCCCATAATCAAGAAGCTAGGTCTTTGAGGACAAGTTTAATTACTTTAATCTATACAGCCTGGAAAACATAATGGTTAATGGGGTAATCTACTGAAGTATGTGGAATTTTAAGTAGTATAGACTATGCCACTGGATGACACTACTCTCAGTACAGCAGAGACAATAAAGCCAAGAGCATAAATGGTGACTGAAGAAAGCCTTAGATGTTCATAAATCAATAATTGATAAAATTTGCTCTTGTGTAACTAAGTAGAATTTTATGTTGCAGGTAGAATAAACTGATTACATGATACTATAGTGCTCAGTGGAATTATGGAATGAGCTTCATTCATTCACTCTAATTGCTGCATATTTGTATACAAATGACTGAAATGTTTCTATCAGTTTTGTAGTCTATAAAACTGTAAGAAAATTCTGCCCTGTGCGTCCACAGATGGCAGCCATGATATTTTCCCAGCATGGGGCACCATGCTCCTGGAAAAGCTGAATATCAACACATGCATAGAGGTTGATGTTCTTGAGGCATCTGGCCATTCAAGATTTCAAAGCACTTTTCTCATGGGTAGAGGTGTTAACCCCTCTGTCCTGGCTAGATTCCAGCCTGGTAACAGGCCACCTGGACCAGATGCTGAGGAAACCTAAGGACGAAGTGGTTGAGCTGTACAGAAATGAAACAATCTCTCATTAGCATCATTCACTGAAGATGTTTTATCTGTCTTTTAAAAAGACATTAGGGATGATCCTGGGAATTACACAACAGTGAGTCTTACTTCAGCAAATGGACTGCAATGATAATTAGAAGTAGGATTATAAAAAAATCCTAGATAAGCATGATATGTAACAGACAAAGCAATGTGTGTTGTGTAAAGGAAAATCAAGCTTCTTTAATTTACTAGAATTCTTTGAAAGTGTCAAATAAATATTGGATAAAGGAGAACTGGCTGACATAATCTATTAGGACTTTCAAGAAGCTTTTGAGAAATTCTCTTACACAAAGCTGTTAAGGAAACTAAGCTGTCATGGAATATGAAGGAAAACTTATTATAAGGGGCAAAGACTGGATAAGAAACAGAAAGCATAGAAGGGAAATAAATGTTTCTTTTTAAGGGGGCCTTGGCAGAAACATGTGATATATGCTAAGTTTTTAGAGTCATTTTATTGCTTTTTTATTATTATTATTGTCTGTTACTTGAAAAAAGTAATTTGGTGGGGTTTAATTTTGTTTGGGGAGGTTCATTTGTGGCATGAAATTGAAATTATTCAATAGTACTATATTTTATATATGGAAAAATGGTTACATTTCAGCACAGTAAGAGTAGATTTTATTAAGGAAGTTAGTCAAGTGCTGGTTTCTAGAACCACACCCTGTGAACATGCACTGAAAGCACATGCAGCCACAATGTTCTGTGTCCTTTTCCAGTTAGAGCTACATGCTTGTAGCAGTAGACAGTGCTAGATGACTGTTTGGCCTAACCAAGTTTCTGGCATGCTAATGTGAGAGACAGTCTAGGCTGGGTGCTGGGCTGGGAGGCAGAGCTGTGGGATGCCTGTAAACTGTAGCTTGTCACCAGCTTACATTTATAGGTTGCATTTCCCCATCAACATCCTACCTCTTCAGCTTTAATAACAAATAAAAAGACCAAATTTTTAAACACGTGCCTTTACCTTGTAGGAGATTTCACTGATTTTATAATTCAGATTGCATTTCTACTTCCAAGGACCTTTTTCAGTATCTTGCAGAGTGTGACTGTTGTGGGAGTCTGCTGCTACCTCTACTTTCTCCTGCTATGTGTCTACCCAGCATGTTCCCTCTCTGTTCATTTGTAAGGCAGTTCTTTCAAAATGAAAGTCTACAGAGAACAGGAATAGAAGGGTGACATGGTCTCTGTCACTCCAAACAGAAAATGTTCCAGTGATCTTTTTTTTTTTTTTTTCACACCTTGTAGAATTTCAATTTTCCCTTTAAAACATGGATTAAACAACGTTGCCAAAAAACATATGCTTCTGTGTCAAACATTTCACTTATTCAGGAATCTAGAGGCAGCTGGAGAGTTCTCACTGCCAAAGTGACTTCAGCAATTGTCTCTTCCACTTTTAATTGGAAACATGTTAGTTTCAGGCGTAGGTGTGGATAACCAATATGTGGCAGTGTTAATTTCCCTCACCATTCGCTGTACATATGTCCTTAGTGACCATTCTTTAATAGCTTAGGGAAAATTATCCAAATCCATTGCCAGAGTGTCCTGAGCTCCTGCAGGTCTATGATTTGCCATGGCACAGATTTCATCTGCTGATTAAAGATGGGAGTGGTCAGCAAGAGATAAGACATCACCAGTCTCTTGCTTCGTGTAAGACCTGCAGTGAACCACACCAGAGGGTTACAGATGAGTTACTGAAGCTGAGGGGCTTCCTATTGCATTAGCTTTAACCATTACAAAAGCACAGTTCCAGTATCTGTTGCCTTGTAGAAATTTCCTCTGGGTTTTATCTGTTGTGTGGATGGTCCTCCTTACATTGCAGTGCTACAGACAATCTTTCTATGCCAGTCACACTCTAGTTGTCCATGTTTAATGAACTTCATCTCACTCTTCCCCTTCCCTTCTATTATTTTTTGGGGGCAGTGGATGCAGATAAGGGGGTGCTTCTAGTAGGACCTTGCTTAAAGACAAAAGCCAGACATGTTAAATCTCATAGATTTTCTCAGCTTTCTCATTCCTAGTCTTAATTTCTGTGAAGAAGGTTGTGGCATTACTTCCCAGAGCTCCCTTCCTTTATCACCCTTTTAAAAAGCTGAGGTTGGGTTGAACCTCATGTGCTCACGTTGCAGGAAACAAACTGGAGGGAGGTTCTGTAACAATAATATCAAAACCAGTGTGCATTGGGAAAAGAGAAAACAAACATGCAACCTGAATTTAACACATGTTGATAGGCAAATTTTCTCACGAGAGATGGACTCACCCCATATTTGGAACTAAGAGGATAGATAGAATGCGAAGATTAAAGGTTATCAGTCTGTCAAGCAGGACCCAGTTTAGGGGTACCATGGGGTTGGGTGCTTTGTTCTCAGTATCAAATCACAGGTGACCTCTCATCCAGACCATCATTACCAGATCCTGTGGCAGGGCTGGGGATATATCTCTGAGAAATATGCCATATATTGACATGGGAGACTCAAAACTTGACTTTTTCTACTTCATGATAACCTGTCACATCAGATGGTGATATTATCTTACTCTGCCCTTTAATACTTGATCACTATAACACTCTGTGTTACATAAATCCATGTTTTTGTCCTTCCTCTAAGTTCCATCCTATTCTTTTTTGTATCTGCTGCTCCTGCAGCACGTTTATTTTCCCTGCATGGTTTGGGGTGCTTTTCTAGTGCCTCCAAGAACTCGTACGTATGCTCGTATGTTTGAGACTGATAGGGTAGGCCCTGTGCACAAAGAAACCTGGAGAATTTCCTATTGATCTTGTAAGTTATGTTCAAAATGTGATGAGCACTTTATAGATATGTAAACAGATATATACATGGAAAGCTTGTAATCAAAATTAGTTTGAGACAGTATTTGAGAGAAAGGCAAGGCAATAGGGAAAGCCTGGGAGAGCAGAAGGCAAGAAGTTTGTTGATCAGATTTTGTTGGGGTTTGTAGTTTTTATGTACTTAATGAACTGTGCTGTTTGAGTTACCGGGTCTGAAATCTGCACAGGTGCTCAGAAGTAACCCTGTATCATCAACAGACACAGGTAACACACACTTTGCCATTGATGGTTAAATTTCTGTTCAAAACTAGGGTGCGTTTGGCAATGAATTTTCTGCTGATCAGTTTCTGTTTGTACTTTGGAAATTTCAGCACATGATAACAACCAAGATTTGTGTGTCTTATCTGCCACCCCCCAACACAATCCATTCTCTGCGCCAAGAGAGATCCAGCTCTGGCAGTGCTCAGTGAGGGGATGAGGGATGTTGCCATCTAGTGGGTTTTTGTCAGGCAGAAAAAAGACTTTGCTAAAGAATTCTGCCTCAGATCAGCAAATGTGGAGGCACAGGTTTGAGGTATATGGAAAAATGAAAAACTGTCTTTTGAGGCCAGCTTTCTACAAGAAGCCCACAGAGCATTTACCTGCTAGCTCTGTGTCATCCTATGTCTTTGGGAAGCAGGAATGCTCTGTCTAAAAAACACCCTGGAGGTTTCTTTGCTCCAGTGTTAGAGGCCAGGCCCCCTGACATGCTTCCTCTTTATTATGCAGAGGCAGGGGTTGGACTTGGTGATGTTTTTGGGTCCCTTCCCACTCAGTATATTCTGTGATTCAGTTCTGTGGTTCTGTTCTGTGGTTCCAGGAGTGAGCACAGACAGCCACAGAAATGGTGTAGGGTGACATTCATCTTCCTTCCCCTTCAAAACTCCTGCTCCTGTCTCAGCTGCAGGGGCACCTTTCCTATTGTTCCAGCTCATCACTACAGCCTTCATCACGAGGGGACTTTTGCAGTGAGTATTAAAGTAAAAAAGAGTTATTCGTATGCCGGCAGCTGGCGCAATCCTATCTGTCAGCCGATGGAAATGAGGAATTAAATAGTAATAATAATCATCATAACAAAATTAGCCCTTTCTTTCTTTAGAATGTTCCATTTGCAGCTGTTGTGCTGGGTACCAGGACCCGTGAGTGCCCAGCGGAGCGACACCCTCCTGCTCCAATCTGCCTCGTATTAACGAGCTGCTTAACTGGGATGTGATGCTGGGATGTGATGCTGGCCGAGCAGCAGCTGCTTGGAGCACACCGTTACGGAGAATTAGCCCAAAGTTTATTCTTAGCCCTTCCTCTCAGCTCCCACAACATGTTCAACAGCTTGTGCATTTTGTAATGCCTCCTTTCATCACCATGGCAACCGCTAAAACTTAAGGTGTGTACGACTTGCAGGGTCTCAGTGCTGCAGGCTGCTGGCAAAATGAAACCCTGGGTCTGTGCTCCTTCCCATTGCTGTTGATTCAAAGGGCTACAGTGTGATGGAAAGGCAACTGGGAACATGTGTTTGCAAAGTATTTTAGACACAAGAGTGCGATTCAGTGTTTAAGAGAGTCTGTGAATCTGATTTTCCTACCCAGTTAGTCATTTGAGCCCGGGTAGAGGAACTGTCACTGCTGGCTGAGTTGCTTCTCCTTTTCATGCTGTTCCAAGCCGGCTTTTGCAGGGCCCATGTGTATTGTTGCCTCATAAAATGCGGCCTCAAATTGTTGGCAAGCAGTCAGGTAATGGGGAGGGCAATAAGAGCTGCACAATCACAGGCAGATCTACAGGATGCAACTTGGTGCTGAGAAACTGCCAGCTTCCACCAAATGGCAGATTAAGGAGCCATTTCCGCCTTAAAAGAACTTGCTTTTATACTTGAGTTACTCACTACAAGCAGCCAGACTTCCCATTCAACTGATGGTTGTGTGGGTCTGCCTCAAAAATACCCAAAAAAGATGGGGTGGGGGGAAGTAGATTTTTCAGGACTGAACTCGGGCAAAGTTCACTGTACCCCTATATATAGTTTTATTTCACCACTGTGGGTATATCCAGCCCCAATTTAGCCAGAGGAGCAGCCTAGGGTTGTTACCTGCAAAAGCAGACACTGCCTTATGTTAAAATCTTTCCTAGTGAAGCCATTTTTCCTTCCTACAAAACAACTTTGCTGTGAATCAAATCCTGCAGCTGCTAATAACAATCCCTATGGAGAAATCCTACAGAATAGAAAAAGACTGAAACCTATAGGGGTTTATAGAAATTAAATTGGATTCTATAGAAATTACTCTAAATAGCCCCTTAATTTAATAAAGGATGCTACCCCTTCTGTAGAATTTTTGCCTCATATGATAAATCTGAAGGGAAAATAGAATTGTTCAGATTGCTTTAAAAATCCTATAGTAAAATTATTTGTCTCTCTCTTAATTTTGCTAAGTCTTTTTCCTTTGCACCAGTGGCTTGAAATTGTAAATCTCGAAGCGTTTCACAAAGAAAGAGCACAGCTGTCTGGAGATCACACAGCCCACCTAGTGCCACTTCCCATGTCTGGGAAAATCAATCCAGGTAGTCCTGCACTCTGAAGTCACCTTTTCAAAAAGGATGCTTGCAGCATTTGAAGCTGTTCCTTTCTGTGTTTTGGGAAAAGAATGACAAAAAGTCCCAAACACCCCCCTTTTCTCCCTCTCCCCCCAAATACCTAATCTACCCAGAAACCAGGGAGTGTGAGTCATTTTAAGCTGTTCCTTCAACATGACTTCAGCTCAGTGGTGTGCCCCACAACCTGCAGAGATTTGGAGCCGATTAGGTTACAAATTTCAAAATGAATCCTTTTCTTTTTATGCATTCGTCAGATTTTGTTTTCTTTTAAAATACTTAAATTATAAAAATATATGGAAGCATAGAGCATAGATAGAACAAGTGCATTGCTAATTTGGGGTTTTTTTTGGTTCTGCACTAAAACCTGTTAAAAATGTTTGTATTTTGATGTGTGTACAGCTTTCAAACTGACATCTCCAGCTGCTATATATTTGGTGGCTAGTAATCTTTTCCATTATATTTTGAAAAGAACAGACTTCTTCCTGTCTAAAATAAGCAACCAGCTACAAGGATGCTATGGCTACACTGTGGTTTGCTGTTTTGTTGCATGCTTAAAATACTGGTGTTCTGTGAAAGCTGCAGGTAAAACTGAAGCAGGGCTGCTTGCAGCTCTAGAAATTATAAAATGAACCCTCATCTAGTGAATATCAGGATAGCTGTTTTACTTCAGTAAAATTAATTTGATTTACCCTGCAGATGAGTCCTTTTTTTATCAAATTATATTTAAAAAAAAAAAAAAAATTAGGGTTTTTTTTTCCTTTTTTTAAAAGGTTTTCTTTTTTTTTTAGTTTTTCTTTTCTGCTCCAGTGCATGAATGCATCCACAGACAGACAAATCTCCTGACAAGGAAGAGTGGTGTGGTAGTACAATATGTATGCGCCCTATTGTCCTGGGAGGAAGGAGAATCTGCTTGTGCATTATACCCAGAGGGATTACCTGGTGGTGAGCTGCCACAGAACACATATTGGCCTGAAATTTAGCCCCAGGACGGTTAAAGACTATACTGGGAAGCTAAAGAGATGGTAGTAGTGATCACAAATGTCAGCCCAGGCTGTTTTGGGGGATGTCACAGTGAGAGACATAGAAGAAAACTGGACTGGCAGAGAATAGCTCTGAAAGAACTGTACTTAAGGGGACTTCTCTAAGAATTCTTGTTAATGTTTGTAAATAAAAATAGGTGCCAAGATCTCATTTGCAAGTAAGACTGCCTCTCAGTTTAAATTGATCAGGGTAGCATTAACCTTCAGAGAAGGAAAGTTAAACCTTCTGAATTTGAATATATGTGTGTGTATGTAGTACACTGGCAGGATATTTTTGCCTGTAGGGTTTCAGGAAATTTCCTCTAAATAACCTGAGTTGAGTAGTTGGTCAGTTGCAAAGCAGTCTTAGTACATAATACGCCTACCCACCAGCTTATCTGAGCCGGGGAGGGAGATGAGCCACAGTTCTGGCAAGACTTAAGGGCTTGTTGTTGGTTTTTTTTCTGTTTTCTCAGGCTTTCATGGAGAGAGGAAAAGAACGTATCAAATGTTGAGGACAGACAGTTGCTCCCAGTGCATCAAACAGCTGACTGGGCCAGTATCTCTAGATTCGTTAAATAAAAACAAGATTGTCACAATCAGGGCAGCAGTCAACGGGGATAAGAGAGGAAATAAATCTAGCATCCATTAGAAACAAAACTACAGAAACTTGTTTTTGCAGCAACTAACAAGTACCAAAATTATCCCAGAATATTCTTGGCAATCAATACCCCTAAAAGTCTACAGGGTAGTGCAAGATAAATGTAATTAGAAATGGGTCCAGAGCTAATTTTTTGGTGATTGTTGGGCTGTAACACCTGATGACAACTGATCAGTCATCCTTCCTGACAGAAAATATTTTCATGGATAGGCTGTTCTGGGAACCAATACACACTTTTCCTGAAAATGTTTTAGAAATTAAATATAAATTCTTATCTTTCCTAGTTAGTTGAAACTGGCTAAGAATTCCGAAAGTTTGGCAAGGAAAAGGGAGTTAGAGTCAGGCAGAATGATTATGATCACAAACATTTTGTTTGTGTAGGAAGTCAGGAAACAAGATTAAAAAATTAAAAATAAAAAATTTAAAAAAAAATAAAGAAGGAAAGAAGGGCTCTTGAACTTATATTGGCAAGCATAAGAATCATAAATCTGGATCCTCACCTCTTATGAAGCCTAAAGGCAATAACAGCACAGGACAAAAGTTGTAACACTCTCTGAAATGTTATGGGGTCCTGATACCTGTTTGGCTTTCATGCAACTTGGCAGAAAAGAGGGTGAGTTGTTCAAGTTACAAAACAAGCAGTATAGCCAACACCAAAATCAATAAGACTATGCCTGAAAGCAAGTCCTCACTGTAGAGATAAATAACCACTGCAGTGACTCCTTGCCGGCTGGCACGCGAAGTGGGGAGGAAAGCAGCCAGCAGGGAGAGACTGGGACCAGCTTGTGGCTCACCTGCTTGCTTGTTGAGTGGCTGCCTTCCCAGTAGTTGTAGACTCTCTGGGCAAATTAGAGGGACAGATTTTTCCCATGTAAGACAAAGAAGCTTCAGGACCACTCTCAGCAGAGACCCTTTTTTCAGAGAAAGATATGTCGTGTTGGAAAACCAGGTTTATTTTTAGGACCTTGTGCATTGGTTCAGAGGGCCTTATGGTTTTAATTTTTTTATTTAAAAACTAATTTAATGTTTATTTTGGTGATCTAATGGTCGTTTATTTTTTCAGTGGTCAGCAAAGTGAAAGACTCCTTTGAAGGCCAGTCTAGAGAAAGCCTACAGGAGCAGTTTCACCATCAGTTCCAGCTACTCCACATCTTTGTGCACATCAGGAAAACACGAACAAGTTTTACTCTGTTTCCAACTCTCCATTAATACCTCCTCCCCATGTAAGTACTGGCACATTTTTCTAATTTTTTTTCCCCTGGATTTTTCAGTAAGATCTGGCTAACCACAGGATTATGTGAGTGCTGGTGCTTTGTCACAGAGGATAGCTGTCTGCTTTCACAACCCTGCAGACTTAGGTTAACTTAAAGATGAACAAGTTCTTACTTAGGTTAAACACCTGACATAATTACCATCCTGAAACTAAGGTGTGTGTCAGCTGAATACTTACTTGTCTGACTATCACCTTTCTGTTGTCCCAAGAAACTTTCTTCTCAATCTGTTCCCTTGTTGTGCTGGCACCAAGCATCTCTACATGGCCGCTGAGTAAATCAGATCAAAGTACTGAGCCAGCTGAGAAGTATCCTGTTCAAAAAAAAAAAAAAAAAATAAAAAGGTGAATTTCCAGTGAACCCTGACTTGCACTGACCATGCAAAGGGGTTCAGGAACCATTTAAACAAGAGTGCCCTCCATTTCTGGAGCTGCTGCAATTGCTTGTAGGCCCAATATTTCTGAGCCTGAAAATTGCTAGCTCTTCCCAAGGGAAACTTCTCAACAGTTTTCCTTGTTTCAAAACCATTTTGTGTAAACAATATTCCTTTCCCATAATAACCTCTCTCCCAGGTGTTATTTTGCTGTTTCTGTTACTTAACCAATGGAGAGAGGTGTCAATCCTATGGACCAATAAAACACCTTTTTAATGCAACACGTTATAAAAAGGCTGAAGGAATTGTAAATATAAGTCTTCTGATTCTCTTCTGCCTTCTGATTGGAGTCAACCATTTTTATTTCATGTCCAGATGCGACAGTTGCTCTAAAGTATTGCTTTACCATAGGAGTTGTCAGCCATGCTCCCTCCATATCCTCTGTGCTGGAAGAGAGCTAGAAACAGACCTCCACAGAAAGCTTAGCACCAGGGGAAATTTGAATCAAGACTTTAAACTCATTTATGACCCCTTTATGCCACCCAAATGTTTTACAAGGATTCCACAGCTGAGCTTTGGGATCACAACCATTGCATGGCTTTAATTAACTGGTGCATGTACAATACACTGAACATAAACAGAGTATCTCCAAATGCCAATGGTTGTTATTGAACCCCCATGCTTCCTAGTACAGTAATAACGGGTACAAAGCCTAACTTACTAGTATACAAGATCCAATTGTGTATCTTCCTCAAGGGATATTTATCTTCACTGCATGATTGCTAAGATAAATGCTTAAGTTTAAAATTCAAAAGTAGTTACTTCAGGGCATTATGACAAGACAACAAAATATAAACTTGACAGAAGAAAAGCTTATGCATATAAATTATGTAGCCTTTTAATTGAAATATATTTCATAACAGATTTTATAGCCAGCAGATTATTTTTAAGGCATTTCTCTTTTTTTCCTTAAAAATAATTTGTAAAAGGCATCTTTTCCCCCTCCCCATAGTTTCATAGAAATATAAACAACAACAAAAAAATTAACAGCAGAGAATTGCAATTTTAGCCATAATAGTCAACATAACAATTAGAACAGTTTGTTATGAGGACAGGGAATAGGGCTGTCTGGAAGAAAAGTGCTACAGCCAGCGTTGTTGAGTCACTGTGTTGAGCACTGTTTCCTTTCCATCTGAAGGGGAGCAATGCCACACAGCAGCTGTTGTAGGAATAGCAGCCACAGGAGACATCGTCTCCAGCAACGATAAGCCAGGCTGAGGGGTTTAGCTATATTTAATTTTCAGTTTTCCATTTGCAGAGTTTTTTGGCATGCTATTTCTTTTCTTCCTTAGTAATAATGTGAATTTTTAAAGTTCTCTGCCACTGCTATAACCCAGATGAGAATTTTCATGCATTTTTTGGTGACACTGTAAATACCTTGCAAGCCAACTAGCCAGATCTACTGGAAATAGGACTGATTTTGCCTGTGAGATTAAAAGCACTGTGAAGATCTGACTTTAGCACACGTAGACATGACACGTTTTTTCCATCTGAATTGATGGCTATTGTCCTGTCTGTAACTCAGGCTTTCCATACTCACTCTGAAACTAAAAAGGGCTGAAAATGAGCTATTCTGGTAGCCTCGGTCCCACATGTGCACTGCCTGCTGTATTTTCACTGAAGTAGGAGAAAATAGGGGTGTTTAAGAAATATTTTTAAATATCCACCTTAGCTACTGGGCAAACTGTAAGGAAAAAAAGTCAAAGTGCACTTGGGAGTAGGTATGGGTCTGCATTTAACTGACATACATCATCTGGAAAGAGAGGGTTATCGGTTCTGCTTCTAGAAATTAGGAGAAATTAGATCAGCAACAGCCCTTTGAGAAATTTAATTGAGGAGCTTTCTGCTTTTCTAGTTGGCAGCTCTCCCTCTTTCCAGAGGTGTTATTTAATCTAGCCACCAAGTCACATCTGCAGTTTTAATTAGCATGTGTGTGTCTCTGTTGTTTTTCCTTCCCTGTGTAGCACACTGAGCACCAACACATATCAGACTCTTCAGAGTGAGCACATTTATTTTAAGTGCCACTGGGCCAAATTCTGATTTTCAGTAATTTCCCTATAGTCCTGTGGACCTCAGCAGGACCACTCAGATTTTCACTCATCTCACTGAGAACAGAATCTATCTCAGGGTATTTGAAAGCCTTGTTATCAATGAGGCAGTCTGTAGAGTTGCTTGGTGCACTAATTTTTACCTTGTTAGTGGCAAGGTTATCTTTCAGGCTAGTTTTGCCATTGCAAGTTGTAGATCCCAACACAGCTTATATGCTTTAAGCTGTTCTCACAAATGCAGAGGCATAATAATAATACTTAATAATAATTACTATTAATAATAATAATAACAACAACAACAATAATTAATGTAAAAATGGCACCCAAACAACAGAGTCACAATAAACCTTAATATCAATAAATGTTACAAATATGCTCATGATCATTTATTATTTCAAAGATGGAGGAATTGAATGATAGAGAAGATAGCTGCCTGAAGCCACACAGAAGAGAATTAGGAAAGACAGGAAGACAAATTAAATCATCTGTCCTGTGCTCTGTCCACAGGACAGCAAGTCTGCTCAGTGCTGGGTGCAGCCATGGTACTATCTGCCTTCTCTGAATTAAAACTAAACTAAACTAAACTAAACTAAACTAAACTAAACTAAACTAAACTAAACTAAACTAAACTAAACTAAACTAAAACTAAACTAAACTAAACTAAACTAAACTAAAACTAAACTAAACTAAACTAAATAAACAAAAAAAATACAAACAAAAAAACAAACAGAAAAGAAAAAAAAAAGAGAAGATACAATGGAAAAAAGTAAGAGGATGATCAAAAGGTCAAACATCTTCAGGAAGAATTTTTAACTGCCACAATGAAGAACAATGCCAAATGCCTCAAATTCTGTGGACGTGTACTGCCGTGGCAGGTGATGTGTATGTTGAGGCTATGGTATTTGTCACCCTAGGACACTCTCTAAACTATCATTACAAAGTCTGGAGCCTCCATTTTCCATGCTCTTATTCAAGCTTGTATTGGTTTTGCATGGCAAAATGTTGGGAGATTAGAGGGGTGGTTTCTGTGAGAAGCTGCTGGGTGCTTCCCTCTTGTCCAGCAGAGTTAAAGCCAGCTGAATCCAGGATGGACCCTTGCTGGACAAGGCCAAGCCCCTCAGTGACAGTGGTAACGCCTGTGGGATAACAGAAAGTGGGAAAAAACCTGCACAACAATAGCTGCAGCTGATCAGGGGAGTGAGGATGTCTGAGAGGAGCAGCCCTGCAGGCAGCCAGGGCAGTGCAGAAGGAGGGGCAGGAGCTGCTCCAGGCTCTGGAGCTCTGATTCCCCTGCAGCAGCCCATGGTGAGGCAGCTGTGTCCCTGCAGCACAGGGAGGGCTCGGGGGAGCAGAGATCCACCTGCAGCCTCTGGAGGAGCCCAGGCTGGAGCAAGGAGGTGCCCAAAGGAGGCTGTGATCCCATGGAAAGCCTGGGCTGAAGCAGGATCCTGGCAGGACCTGTGGGGCACCCACACTGGAATGTCAGTGTGAAGAATTCACACTGTAGCAAGGACCCACAGTGGAGCAGTTAATGCAGGACTGTCTCCCATCAGAGGGACCCCATGCTGGAGCAGGGGGAGGTGGGGTGAGGTGTGCAGCACAGGTGGAGGAAGGAGTGGCAGAGACGGTGTGTGATGAGCTGACCACAGCAGGAGGTTGAGAAAGGAGGCAGTAAATTTGAGTCAAGAAAGACAGGGAGTAGGGGAAAGAAGGGGGGTTGTTTAAAGAATTGGGTTTTATTCCCGTTACACTACTCTGATTTTCTTGGAAATAAACTAATTTCCTCATGCTGAGTCCATTTTCCCGATGTTGGTAACTGGTGAAAGACCCTTCCTTGTCCTTATCTTGATTCATGAGCCTTTTGCTGTATTTTCTCTCTCCTGCCCAATTGAGATGGGAAGTAACTGAGTGGCTTTGTTGGGAGCCTTATGTCCAGTCAGGGTCATCTTACCACACAGCTGGAAGTAAGCCTAGAAGTAAATTGAGTAATGTATCCTTTGCTGTGAATTCAAACCTCTATTTATCACCTGAAAATTTGGTGCTTACACTTCCATTTGTTTTCCAGATTTGCTCCAACAAAATCAGTATTTGTATCTTTTCTCCATAGTTGTCTCCTGTGGTTTACTGAATTTTTGCTTGAACTATATTTTTGTCTGCTTGTCTATTTCACACTTTTGTCTGGCATTATAATGAAGAACAGTAATAAAAAATATCTTGAAATACTAGTGATCATCCTTGTAAACAAATAATGCAAATAAAATGCAAAAAAGAAGAAAAGCTGTTGTCTAAAAGTTTTTAACAGAGAAAAAAAAAAAAAAGGAAAGAAAAACGGGTTAAAACAGAGTGCTGATGATCTTTCAGAAAGCACAGATTTAATTTCCAGCACTTCTGCTTTCATTAAGAACTGCAGTCCTTTCCACCGGCAGCACAATTCTTGAGCTTGACAAAAACAAATGGGGAGGATGGTGGAAGTGGTAAACTCCAGAAGTAGCACTCTGTCTTCTAAATCAGGAGGTCACACCTTCAAGTCTTGACTGAAGAACTCAATCTTCCCCAGATCCCACAAACCCTGTTATACAGGTACTTGCTTATATGAGCCCCTGAGTGACAGATTAAAAAGCTCCCTCCTGATGACTTATTCCCAAGGAAAGACACAGTGCTCTCAGAAAAAAGAAAAAAAAAAGGAAAATACAAAAAATCTCATCAGAATAATGAAAGAGAGCTATTGCATTCCTCAAGTGCCATGCAATAACCTGTGCCCGTGAAAGGCTTGCAGCTGGCAGTGCAGGATCACAGAGAGAATACTGTTTCACTCTTCTGGTGCTAGAAACACAGCTACTTATTTCCTTCAGGAATCTATATTAACTCTTTCCACATCTAGCAGTCAGCACCCTTCTCCAGCCACATCATCCTGATGTTTGGAGGGAAGAAATCACCATGCTGTGTCTTTACTACTTGGAGCATATAAATGGGATGTGTTTTCCAAGGCACTTAATACAACTTTGGTTTTCCCTGTGAGCAACATCCCTAGGGCCTAGGGAGACAGCAGCAAGCAAAGAGAAAACAGAATTCCCTAGTTTTCAAGTCATCTGAACCCTTAAAAGCAATGAAAAGTCTTTCTTAATATATTCTGTATATATTTTGTTTCTTTAGATAGTAATAATTCTCTGTAACAAAAAGGGTTCTGTGTTTGGTTTTTTTTTTTTTTCCCTTTCATTTCATTTCCAGGGTAATTGCAATATCTTCTGATCCAAAATCACTTCTCTCCTGGCTCTCTAGGATGAGGATTCTTCTAATTATTTCAAAGATTGAGAGTGGCTGGGTTTTTTTTGCTTGGATTTGCTTGTGAGGAATTGCAGTATGCAACTGTTACTGATGATGCCTCAGTTTACAAAATATACAAGATTTTGAATAGATTGGGTTAAGTCTTACATTAAAAAAAAAAAGAGTATAAAGACCATTTTTCTTGACCGTTCAATCAAAAAAGGAAGGTGAAGCAAACAAAGATAATCAACAGGATACCTCTCAAGTACATTTGTATCACATACATTGGTTTCCTTATATGAATCACTGTCAGTCGATTTTCCCCAGTTGCACTTTATAGTCCTCAGGATGAGTGAATTATGCTCAGTGTGACAATGTTGGACAATTGTGTGAATAATCTGATAGAAAAACTGCAAGACTAAGATGAAAAGCAGTTTGATTCTGCTTTAAAGCAACCTCCTTCAGTGTTTTTTGTGTCTGATCTATGCATTACATGAGGGCTGACAGAGTATCAGAATGCTAAAGGGGGTGCTGGTTTATGAGTTGTCTCTATTATCTGTAGGTTTTGGCAACTCTCTAATGAGAATGGTACAAACTCACTGAAGGCATTGTTTCCATCATACATCATCATGACATCCATAACTTCATCCAGCAGAGAATCAGTCCTACTTTAAAAGCTTTATCAAACTGAGTCCAAATTGGGCAACTCTGTCTTCAAGGGTATTATGTACCAAGTCTTGACAAGCTTTGTGAAGATCTGGTAAAGCTCTGCTGAAGACATTTAAGATTTTATGTTCCATTTTGGTGTGGAAATTAAACTGGGAAACTCAGTTTTGACTATGAAAGTTGCATGAGGCCTGTTTGTTTCTGTGCACGTGTGCTTGAAAAGTTTTCAGAATCAAAAACGTGTAATGAAAATTGTTTTTTTAAAAATCGTTGTTGTTTTATTCTGGGGGGTTTTTTGCCAAACCCATGTATTGAAAGGAAAGGAAACCCTTTCACCTTATTTTCTAAAGGTTTGATTAATAATTTTCTATTTGCACGTTAATGCCCATATACAGGCAGACTGTACTATGGATAGGAGTGTACAGACTTTAATTTTTAAAGTATACATGGCTCTTATTGTGTAATAATAATAATATAGGTGAATGACACCTCCATTAGGGTTTCTAATGTAATTTATAAGTATTGGATCTCTAGCCGATCTATAGCTGGTGGTTTGATGAATGGAATTTGTGTTGAGGGACAATATGTTGTCACACAATGGATCCACTGTTGTGCTTGATTCTGTTATATTAGTATAAAAAATACAAAGGTAGAATAAATGTCTGCGAAGAAGAGAAGGGAAGGAAATCCAATAAAACTGTTGGGTTGCCAATTACATTAAGACTGTGGGACTACATGTATATAGAGCTTAGTCTTTGTACATGGAACTTCAACATTTGTTCAAGGGAGATGCTTTGAGTAGAAGTAGGGCCCTTTCAGGATACTAATGTGGCAGTTTTATAGCCTGGAGGGAGTACAGCCCCACTAGGTTACAGCTGTAACAAAGGTGCTGCAAGGAGAGAGGTAAGTCAGCATACCACTAGGCTCTCTATGCTGGAGGGACAATTCATCCTTCAAAGGGCAAACAGCATATCTGCAGGCAAGAAGATCTGCAGAAGAAACAGCTTTCAAGCTCACTGGAGGTCCTTGAGAGATGTCTGGGAGCCTCCCTTGGCATCATCCTCTCTCTGGCACATGGTCTGCCTTTCTGCTCTATTGCTTTATGTTGTTTTCCACCAAGAGAAGACTTTTGTCTATGTCTGAGGCCTTGTACAAGGCCCTGGTTCCTGAGGCTATGAAAACATGAATATGCATAACCTACTAGCAGATCAGAGTATAGCCTAGGGCTGGACATGGAGAGGGGGAAGACAACTCTCAGCTTTGGCTTAGGATGTAACTTTGAGCTATCTATTTACAGCTAGATCCAAACCAGCATATTTGTACCCAAAATGCAATTAATGTGATTTAGGCATTTAGAAACACTCCTGTTCATGGAGTCAGGCACATCCTGAACTGTCCAGACACAATACTGCTCCAGTCAGCAGGCTTCATAGCCATTTTAATAAATTCTGAGCCTAAGCCAGTAATCCTTACTAAGGAGTAAGATGAACTATGTGCAGCACTTAGAAATCATAATGAAAGTGCTTTTACAAGGAATGTGAGCTCTCAGTTCTGCAGTGTAACTGCAATCACCTTAGAGTCCACATGGCAACAGGAAGTGGTTTTTTTGCTATGGGCTTTGCTAAGCCTCCGGAAGTTCTGCTCGTGTATAGGTGTGGCTTAGCAATGCCACTTTCCTAGCTGAGGCAGGCACCAAAACACCGGAAACTGTTCAGGGCTCACCAAATGGGTATCTTTTTCAGGATAGGCTTTGAGATGGCTGGCACCATTTGTGTGTAGTGACGATTTCTGCACATACCCTTTTTAGCACTGTATAACTGAATGTAGTCTGCAATTCTCTCACATACTGCAGCATCCCACGCTACTCCTACATGTTTGTCCTTCATCTGTCATCTCCTATTTTTTTGCCTGCTGGGGATCCAGGTCTACTATCCAGGGAATCGGTGTGCTGTCCTTTCCCTCCATTCCTTCTCTCCACAGATGGCTGTTTCATGCTTAAACCTTGCCAGCTCTATAGCACAGGCTGTCTGTATTCACTCTCAGCCTGAGCCCGACGTTCCGTACTCAAGCAAAACTACCACAGGGATCTTAGGGAGCATTTTCTGTGTCACAGCTTACTGTATTTTGCTTCAGCAGGTTAATTTCATTTCTTGAAATCAATCCTTGCTTTATTAATCTTATGAGTTCTAAGGCAGGCTCTATTCTGCCTTTTGGGGTGGTTTTATTGCATTTATTTCTTACTTTCATTACAGCAATGATGCCACAATGAGGAATAAGGCCTCATTGTCCTGTGAGCTGTATGAGCAAACAGTGCCCCTGGAACAAGTTGCATTACTCTGTTTTTATAATACAAGTAGAGTTCTTGGTTTTATATCCTGCTAATAGGAATTTTCCCTCAGGTCAGTTTAACACACAGTGTAGAGTTATTTCTCCTTTCTGATATGGGATGAAGTCCACTTCTTAACATTAGCTAACAAATACTGCGCTATTGCCAGATTGGACATCAGCAGGGTTTTTGAGCTCAACTTCTGTCTTCCTTTGGCACAGAAGCTCAAAGGTTTTGTATCTTTTGTGTCAAAGATATATTTTCTTCTAAAGCACTGAAAGGTGCTAACATGTCTTATGCTGAATGTGGGAGAGAAGAAAAAAGGAAAAGAGTTATGCTTTTGTGAATCATTCTAAATTGAATGAATGGGGTTTATTATTCAAGCCTTGTCATCTTGAAAATCTAGTCCCAAGCCCAGGCTGGTGATAGGCTAAACTTGCTCCTACTGCCTAATGTCAGATCAATGTAAAATGTCTCAATTCCTTTTGAAATTGGCAATGTCTCTGTGAAGGGAGCTCAGGCTGCTAGCTCAAACATCAAATTTTTGGATGTTTGTGCCTTAGTGACGTGAACTCTCTGTTAGAATATTGATCAGTCCTTGAAGATGATATAAAAAGTGTGTAAGGATGGAACTGGCAAAATCCCTGAAGTCTTTTGAAGGGCTTATATTTTGTGTGGTTTTGAAAATTTCTAAAATGATAAATAATGTTTATTTAATTACTTTTATAGATATAGGGATGTCAGATAAGGAACAACAGTGTTGTATACTCCTAAAAAATTCTAAATAAAATGTGAAAGGAAAGTCTTGATGTGCCATTAAATGCTCTTCTTAAGATGCTGGAAGTTCCATGACATTATTTAGTCATGACTCTCATTAAATTAATCTGCAGATACCTTGATTGAAAGACAGTGCCACTATATCCTCAATTTGTGCGAACTAGCCAAATTCTAAGGATATCTCAACTAATTGATGCTACTTGGATGTCTATCATGAAGATCTGTAGGTTAGCTTTAGGATGACCTCTGGAATAAGGGAAGAGATGATTGTAACAACATTTGCTTCTCAAATAAAAGTGCCAATTGGATCCATGACAAAGAAGCACAAAGAAAGGTCAGAGCCAAAATTCAGCTTTTTCATACTTTGGTTTCACAGTGCAGTTCAGTACTACGGCTGTTTCCTTTATGTTTAACCAGTCAGATGTGGAAAATTACATAAAGAACATAAAATATGGAGGCAGGAAAAGTGCAGCATATTACAAGCAAAAGTCCTGTGTCACGTAAAATCACTAAGAATTCTGAACACGAAATATGCCAAATAGTCCCAGACATCATAGCAATTGGGTTGCTGATGGTCTGCAGGGCCTTGTTCATCACTAGCATTTGCAAACTTATCAAGTATTGTGCCAGCCAAAAGAATCGGCTCAATTTTGGAAAACTGAGGTGATTCTTTCTGGTTATGCTTTCTTTCAGAAGTCATGCAGCAGAACATTTATTTTTAAATAAAACCCTGATCCAATTTTTTAGTATAACTAAGATACATCTGCAGAATTTTCTGCACTTTTGTTGCTAGAGAGGAATAAAGAATTTTAGGAGAAAACCTTCAGAACACATCATCAGTAGGATTGCAATGTTATTCACTCTTATGATGAGTTGCTTGTTTTTGCTCTTAGGTTTTTCAGAATGTACTGATCACCAGGTCTCTAAAGCTTAATCTCCAATGTTGGCAAATGTATTTGCTGCAAGAAGAGGGCAGAAAAAGATGACATCACATTGTTGACACCACTATGCTGTGAGATGATTGTAGCAGATGCAATAAAGACAAAAAAAAGGAGTTTTATTGCCCTACCTTATGTCATTGAGGAGAAGGTGCAGGAAGCAGAGTACTCCCCTTTTTCTTCTGGCATCTCACCAGGGGACTGCATGTTCATAATAGTGCTTCTGTAACTCCAGGGATTCGGCATATTTAGTGCTCTGTAGGACAATTTTTTTATGGCTGTAATTCTCCCAATATATCCAGATTTGCACTTCCATTTAGGCTTAAACTCTTTAATTGGGGTCTCCTCTTCTGTGTTGTTCTGTGGGGTTTTTGTTGTTTTTTTTTTTTTAATCTCTTTACAATTCAGCAACTTGGTCTTTGTTGTTGCACAATTATTAAAAACCCGGTAGTTACCTGCAGTAGTAAAAAAGCCCTCCTGTGTCCAGAGACACTAGAGAGATTGTATAGAAACCATGTAGATCCTGAAGAATTACAGTTTTCCTTTTATATATTCGTGTCACTAAGAATACCTTGACTCGCTGTCGCTCCCTAATGAAATTGAATGTTCCACACGAAGTGCAAGGTCCAAAGCCCATGGTGTTTGACCACAAAGTCACATCAGCAGTGCTCATTCTGTGTCATGTCTTTGCTGGATCCTACCCTCCTTCCCTAGAGATAGAGGCTTCTGTGGAGACTTAACTGGAGGAAATGTAATGTTTTCCATGGCCCTGTTCATTCATTTGGGAGCTTCCTCCTTTCACACAAAGGAGTGCAGCTGAAGGTGCTGCCTCCTCTGCAGGTAAATCTACACTCTATTGCCTGAGAACAGCCCTGGAAGATGTGAAAGATCTGACTTTCAGCAGAAAAAAAAGACCCCAAGCTTCTTTGTAGCCTTTCAGTTGTTGAGTTTAATGGAGTTAGGATGCAGGAACAGAGCTGCTACAGCATTAAATATAATTTCAAAGCCTTTTCATCTTGTCTTACTTGCTTTTGTGTGTATGAAGTACACCCTAGGTCTTTCCTTCAGGATTTTCTCACTTTGTTTTATTTATGTGTGTATCAAAGAGGGAAGTTCTTTCTTCTTTATAGTCATACAGACTAATAGCAGACTACTACCAAAAGCCAATCCCATCATGGAAATTAATTACTTCCAATGGTCCATCATAATGGACCTCAAGAGATAAATAAATTAGGCTGCTGATTATGGCACTATTATGAACAGAATCTCCCTACAAGTGCACTCCTGCCCCTGATATCATTAGTAAATGCGCTGTTCTACTTTATAGTATTATACGGTGATAATGCACAGCATACAATCGCTTTTCCCGTATATTTTGATGCCTTTTCACTTGGAAGCTGATGTTTTGTTTGCTGGCCCAGAAGCACAAGCTTCTGTAGCATTATGTCTCAGTCTGTTGACAGCACTGTCACTTTGAGTTTCCATCATAACTTTAAACAAATAAGGCAGGAGTAAAAATTTTGAACTCCGACTAAATTTGGGCAAAATCCCCCAAAAAGTTACTAAAAATTCTCTCATACATTTTCCAATAATTTCACATTGACTGCTGCTATTCCTTTCACAATGAAGTGCTGAAGATAAACCTTGCAAGCACTGTTCTCTTAAACACAAGTTCATCACATCAAAAAAAATAAGCCTCCTGCCACCAGCTCCATTTTACTGATGGAGCTGTTATATGACCTGAATTTTATTTGGTAGAAATACCAGTCTTGTAGTATCTAAGTCTTCTTCCCCAAAGTACTATTTGCTTTCCCTTATGCTGTGCTGAGGGAGAACAAATAATTTTCAATCAACACCTGACTCACCTTCAGTGATGTCCCTGAAGCTGCAGAAATGTCCTGCCAAACTTGATACTTATCTCAAATACCTTGTCTTCTATTATCTGAATAGATCATCAAGTTAAAGCTGGCAGATTTTTTGAAGAAACATAGTAAAGAAACTCCAAAATGAACACAAAAATCTGACCAATAAACCAAAACCAATAAAAACACAAAGTGAATAATCAAGGCAGGGAGAAATTTGCATCATTTCTCATGAGAAATTTTAGGTCTTGCCATGCTGGAATGAATAAAATGTTTTTCACTGCTGTCTACCATTTCATATAATTTGACTTCCATGGGGAAAAAAAAATAGATTCTTAGAAAGGAGAATAAAAACTGCTGATGGGACATTTATCAGATGTAAACTATTACCTATCAACATGTTATGAATTCTTAAGGCATGAATCCTTATATGAACAGCAATAACATATTTTTTAGAAAATGTTTTCAAGTTGTATTTTTGTCAGTTTTAAGAGAAAGATTTTTTTTGCAATGCTGTAATGTACAATGAAGCAATTAACAAACTAATATTTCCATACATAGTGCTGCTTAAAAGCACAGTGTGCTGCAATATTTCCTTCTCATCTGACTTCTACATATGATATAGGTCATCCTTTCCTAGCACCTTTCTAGGTTAAAGAGGTACAGAGAACCTCTCACTTAGGTAAAATAACAAATAAAATAATTACTGCTAAACTGATGCATAGAAACCCTTTTTTCCAGGGCAACTTCCTCATGTGTTCTCATCCAGAAGAAAATGGATTATCTTATGCCTAATGTAGACCCTCTTTGTGACACTGCTATGTGACCCTGCT
This sequence comes from Cettia cetti, assembly GCA_013401135.1. Classification (NCBI taxonomy): domain Eukaryota; kingdom Metazoa; phylum Chordata; class Aves; order Passeriformes; family Sylviidae; genus Cettia; species Cettia cetti. The sequence goes on along the minus strand of VZUI01063755.1, from coordinate 1,751 downwards.
CCTTTACTTCTCACCATGGGTACAAATATGAAAATAGCGCAATAGATATAAATATATATCTAAATATACACACATATATCTATGTGTGTGGATATATGTAAATATATATTCCTTTATTTTCAGTCTTCCAAAAAAGGTAGGCTAAGATTTTATACTAGTAAGACTTTTTTGCCTAAGATGGAAAAAGAATAAGATCTTCTAGAGAAATGGGGAAATACGGGCAAATATTCAAGAGTTTCTGTTTTCCAAGGCCCCACATCTCTACTATAACTTCATTAAATTTTACAGAGATACTAGGAAACTTTTCCTTAAATTTCTTCCTTAAATGACAAGTTTTTAATTAAAATGTTGTTATTTTCATCTGTGGTACTGGGTATTTATCAAAGTGTATTTCTTTGCTGGAACAATCAAAATTCCTTTCGTTACTTATAATAATAAATAAATGCTCACATAAGACTGTCCTCAGGGAAAGTTCATTAAAAAAAATAAATTAAAACACCAAGAAATAAATGGTTACTGTGATTGCACTTGTTTTGATATAGTATGCAAAATCTAATTTGGCTGCTATACTGCAGACACACACATGCATTCACTAACACACACACACAGACAATGAAAGAGAAAACTTGAAGAGATGTTTTATTAACTACTGAATTTCAATTCCTTTATTATTATTTTATTACAAATCTTTATGTTATGACCTTGTTTGATGTATGTGCATTGCTGTTTAAAGAAAATAAATCTATTATTATTTACTGCATTGGTAGCTAGAGGCTCCAGCTGTTTCATAGCTGCTTTTTTTTTTTTTTTTTTTTACTGGGGATTGTCCAAATATGATAACAGGATGGCATTGCCAAGGGTAATTTAGTCTGAATACAAGAAATAGGGGAGCAAAAGCAGAAGGGCAAAATTATTAAATAAATTTTCCACATGTTGGTATCAGAGTACAGATTCTTCACAATCTTACAATCCTGTAATTTCCAGTTTGACCCCCTACCCAGAGTGTTAAAAAGTTTCTGAGATGCCACGACATATTCTGAGGAGTGAACTAAGTTATAGATTTCAGACTGGAGTGTTTCTCTCAGAACTTATTTACACTTCCCTGTTTTAGGAAATCATTCTTGATTGGGATACAGTTCTGTAATCATTGGAATATACTTTGCCAGGGAATTAAAATAGAATACAATTTTTAAAATAAACAAACAAACACATAGGTCCTGATGATCTCTTATACACATTTCCTGATGGGAATACAAAGTCAGTGAGAGTTCGTATACTGTGAGTTCTGTAACTTGGCTGTTATTTCCAGCTCCTCAGATGTTTGTGCGTTTGTTCTCCTCAAAAAAAATTGTGCAGAGTTCTAAATCAAACTCCTTGAAATGGGAAAATCTCATCCAAATCAAAAATTATTCCAATTGCATGTTTTCATTTTCTGGATGACCACAGTAAAATGGGCATTTGTCTTTCTAACAGTGATGATTTAAAAGCATTGATGAATTTTATTTTTTTAAAGAAAGCTTTTGTGCTCTTTATTGGGATAAAAATACCAAATTAATTATTGAGAAGACTAAATATTCTGTCCTCAAAATTTCTTAGGTACTTGCATAGGGGCTGCCTGTTTATCTCTACTGTCTACAGGTACCTCCTTACTCTTTTTAGACTCCATGTTGAAACAACTGACAAGTCTTCTACATAATACAGGAATTAAAAAAAAAAAAAAAAAAGAAAAAAAAAAGAAAAAAAAGAAGTTT
>VZUI01063750.1:0-18652 GCA_013401135.1 Cettia cetti | reverse complement strand
CTGGTTTTAACAGCTGGGCCATTATCAGAAAGCATCCACCCCCCTCCCCCCGCAGTTACAAGAGATAAAGAAAAAAATGACATTTCCTCAACTGCTTTCAACAGATGAACTAGAATACACATTTTTTGGTTCCATAACCCAAGACAACAGGTAACTAAAACCCATAGTCAGAAGAGTAGTATTTACATTTCCAAATATTTGGGGAAGTTTTACCTGGAACGGTTACATAGTTTTGAAAGGGGAAGTACCTCACTAAAACTTGAGGAGACGCTGAGTAACACAGTCTTCATCAATATGGTTATCGTGCATTCTGGTTTATTACTTGTAAGATGGCTGGTTTTGTACAGTTTAGCATAGTTTACAATACAAAGCATTCCCTCATTGGGGTTCAGCACTCAGGAATGTAACTAAACATTATTTGCCTTTCACATTTAAGGTGGCTAAAGTGCTCAACCCAGCAGCAATCCCAAACACCTGCTAATTAACTTACTATCTCTTGGCACTCCTTAACATAATTTCTAACTGCGCCACAGGTACAGGCCTGCACTCAGGCCTGTCCCTGGGTCTACCTAAAAGGTCTCAGGCCTACTACCTGGCCTATTAATTCAGGCTGGGTTGAACAACCTCACTCAGGAGCAGATCATGCCCCTGCTCCCTGAGAAATTCCACTACATAGTTTCTCTGCATTGTCTGGGTGTCTGGTACAGGTGGATGTATCAGGTACTCATAGACTTAGCAAAACTTGCCAATACAGTCAACTTGTCAGTCTGTCAACTTGTGTCAGTCAGTCTTAGCATCTTCTTCCTTGACTGCTGATCCAAAACCAAAAACCAAAAAACCAAAATAAATCAAACCAAAACTGAAAAAGCAAACCAAATCATTAGGTGTCTGAAATGGCTAAAGATTATGGCCAGACAGATATGTACCCTCAAGGAGTTCAAACATCAAGAAAGCCCTTTCAAAAATGTCCACATCATGGGCTAGCCTGTGTCTCATTTGTGCAGGGCCCACTAACTTCATGTCCCCCAGAGGCAAAGCAACAGAGGGGTGAGGGAAGGCTGGGATTCATCTGCTGAAACTCTGAGTGACTGTAATGTCAAAAGGTACCACCTGGAAGATATAACCAAGGCAGGACTCAGCCCACAGCTGAACCCAAGAGCCTGCGGCTGCTTTGCAGGGTGCTTTATGAATGTACAGGCAAGGCCCTCAGTTAAGGTGCTTGAAATTGCTCTGCATGTTGGACCAATACAGGATAACATTTGCAGTTAACAAAACTGTGCCACAGTAAGGAGGCAGGTAGTTAAAACAAGGCTGAAAATTACAAGCAGGTTACTGAAATGTCCACTACACTGTCTCTTGTCATCTCTCTCCTCACAGTGGCTAGCTCACTTGTGACTGACTCATGGCACAAAAGTGACTTCAGACCATTGCATTTCACCGAGAGGTCCTCTGTAAACTGCTTTTGTCTCACTTTCTGGGTCACAGTGCTGAATTTTGTCCTTGCTCTTTCAGCTCTAGTACCTCTTCTGAAGATCTGAAGAGTTTCACCATGGGCACATTTAATCACATTAGAATATGACAGTGAGCACGCTTATAATTTGTGGAAACTGATAAAGCTCTTTGGATATTTCTTCTGCCTGGGAATTGTCCTTGCGTGTTTTTGAACCTCCTTCTGAGTACTGAGGATTTTTATATCACAGAGCCCAGGGAAGCACCAACTTTGAAGTCTTCTGAGTACCTCAGTCACATTTCAGCTGTTAATAATTGCCTTCCCATCAGTACGTGTGTTTGTCTGGAGTTTTAGCCACAGAGGTCATATTTTGAAACACATTTTGAAACATATTTTGTAACACAAGCAAACATTGCTTGTGTTACACAAATATTCTTCTCTCTCTGGTAGGCGGAATCCTTCACAGACCCTCTAGCAGACAATCAGGTAGGGAACAGGGTTGAAGGAATTAGGGTATAAAAATATGTGTTGGAGAAGAGGATTTTTGGTAGGAAATCTATACATAACAAAGGGTTGCTCACAAGCAAGTTCATGTAGATCTTTTCATACATAAATTCAGACACTGTTTTTGTGCCAATTAGAATTCACCATCAGAATATGCAGTACCACCTCTTTTTTTTCCTGAAGTCTTATTCAGTTTATTTACCATAACTTTGAAAATGGTGAACTTGTTAATAAGCAGAAAGTACTGCTGACCATTTCAGCACGTTGCCACACCTTTTTTTTTTTTTTTTTTAAGCTATCATTCATTGTCTTTTACTGGCCTTATAAAATTTGGATATTCAGGGACTAGTAAGGCTTCTTCAAATCCTGGATTCCTCAAGTAGCCAGTAAATCACAAATAACCAACATTAATGAAGGAGGCATGTGAGTCAATGACATGCCCTCCCTGAATTAGCTTTCTAAACTGACAAAATAATCAATCTGTATTTAGTGTAATTATTGTCATTCTTTATAAAACCGTTGCATTGCTTTACAAATTAAAATATATGGTGAAAGCTAAGACATCTAATGCTTAATACTAGGGCTTAGATTTTCAGGATATATTCAATTTTAGTCTGATTTCATGCCACTTTCTAAGTCAAAATCTGATCCATGGGACATTTTTATTTCTGTAAAGTTCATTTATTTTGGGACCTAGAGAATTTAATTTATTTTTAAAATGGTATAGGATCATTATTTGACCCATATTCCCTTCTATTCCCATCTCCCACACACTGAAAAGGTTCCAATTTTTTTTCCACAATTCCTTCAATAGAGAATGTTATATTGGTGCTCTTTACCAGTGGTGTAGTCAAAATATACATTTAAATAGAGATAGTAAAATAAAAGCACATAGGAAATTGGAGTTACTGATTTTTTTCTCCTTAAATGAGGTTTTTTTGACTGAAAGGACTTCATTAAAAATATACATTAGCTAGTTGGAGAGGAATTCTTGTGGGGACCAAAACACAGTACTGAATTAATCTTTTGTTTTCCTGTTTTGCTTCCAAACAGTGAATGTTGTTTCGTATTTGCTACCAAGGTGACACTCTTTTCCTCTGTAGTTATTCTTAACTTTTTAAACTTAGAATCTTAAGGAGAGTTTCACTTTTGGCTGATATTGATACTGTCTGTATTTCAGAATTAGATAGGATCTCTCCAATTTAAATCCCAACTTTTGTGGAAGTTACAGGAGTTGGCAAACCTCACAACCCCCAGGACTTGTGTGTCTGTGTGTTTGTCAACAATTTGCGTGGAATTTTTTTTTTACTCTTTTACCACATTTTGTTCCCTAGACAAATAACAATGAAACAACTGCTCTCAGAGGGCCTATAGCTCTATAAAAACCATTAAAAAAGGCAGACACTATTAAAAGAAAAGTATTAAGTTTATTCCGCTCTCTTATGTTTTTACCAATACTTCATTGCTTGTTAAGATCCTGAAAAAATGAATGTGCATTTCAAATTCTTTTAAGGAAACAAGCTAGCAAAAAGACTACAATAAGGGCAGATCACTTTGATTTTTAAACTGATACTAAATCTTTTGTGTCAGGTCAGCTCAATACTAAGATCCCTATGGCTATTTTGTCACAATGTCTGATGAGACCTGCATTTTTGTTTGATTATGTTAATCACTGTGAGCCACAATCTTCTACTTCCCATTTTGCATTCTACGGCTTGTCCAGAGGAGAGCTTACAGACCCCAGAGGAGGCACAATTAATTTAGGAAATTTGGGACCTGCAAAATGTCAGCACATCAGGCTGACTACCTGACCACAGCTTTCAAGGGAACAGAGCAGCACTCCAGTAAAACGCAGCTTAGTGGTGAAGTGCTTCAGAGTAAAATGTTTTGGGTAAGGAAAATGTGTAACCTTTTTAAAGCGACTCTCAATTAAGCAGTTAAATAGTTCATCAGTGTTTTTCTGTTGTAAAAATAATTTATTCATGGTAAAATAAAACTTTTTTAGATAAGGCAATAGGAAATTCTGTTCAGTGAGGTAAAGAGATTAAAAGCTGGGACAGAAGCATAAGCAAAACATCATGTTTGTACTGAGAGAGAAGATTTGCTTTTTAGTAAATGTGACAGATTCTAACTTTCAAGTGAGGACAGCACTAAGTTTACAAAGTCTTCTGGAATGCCATCACACCCAAAACCTGCTGGCAGTTCAGTTGGATGGAGATGTCCTAAAAGCTCATACTTCAAGTCCTCCTGCAGTTTCCTGCACACCCTCTGAACTGGGAGCAGGGAAGGAGAATTGGAAACAGAGAACGTAAACTTCCAACATTTTCGTTTGGATAACAGGCACAGCCAGATATATCCAGTCCAGGCAATATCTGCCTCCCATAATGACAGCAATACACAAGATGTGGAATTTTACTTCTGGAGACAGCGTTTCTCTTGTAAACAGTTAGACAGAGCACAGTTCTGCTTTCTTCTTATGTATTTGTTTTCACTTATTTTGTGCTTTTGCATCTCCTTTTGTGTCATGGCTCAGTCTGCCTGCATCAGGCAGAAAGGGTCAGACTGAAGAAGCAGTAACCCACTCAGCTGTCTGCACAGGCAGGAGTGGCAGGGGGAACACATAGCAGGAAGGTGTGTGTATCCAGTAAGCTCACTGTTTTCTTCAATTATTCTGTCATGCAGCTCTGGGCAGTAAACCTACAACTAGCAAACTAGTGGCAAATCTAGGGGAAACAATTTGTCACTGGCTGAATTCCCAGGGTGGTTTGAAGAAAATGATGGAAAATAAAACCACTCAACTAAAGGAAAAGCATAATGCTTCCTATAGTATTAGACAATGAAGTTTTATACACACTGAGCTCTTCATCTAAGGTAGATCAGTGACTACACTGATTTTAGTAGAACTGCAGTGCTTTGTAGGCATAGTTTATTGTGACGTACAACCTCCTAAATCATATATTTGTGATAGATGAACTTTGTGGCAGTTTTTACTTTATTTCTTTATCATGGAAATTTTATTTCTTTTTGTACAGTGTTTTGCTTTAAACAACCATTTTTTATATTTAGAATCTAAATCTAGACACTAAATCTAGACACTAAAATAATGTCATTAAGCAGAATACAGAGAGCTCCCACCATTCAATTCCTTGCTCTCTGAAATAGCACAAACAAATCTGGAAGATATTCCCAGTGTCTTTGCATCTTTTTCATGTAGCCTGTATTCAAACAATAACAAACATAAATAGCCCCACACATCCAAAATTGTGCTGGGGCAGAAAAGGACCAGGAGCAGAGACAGAAAAAGTCAAGTGGTTAGAAAATGTAATGAAAATGCAATCAGGGGGTTTGAGTTTAAAAGCAGAATAAGGTTCATAGCTATTCCTCTTCCTGGGAATCCTAGATATTGAACATCTAATTATCTTAAAATGTACATATGGCAGTGTGGTATGCAATGCTCAATTTTCTGATTATCCCAAAATGGTTTTGTAACTTAAAAAAAAATTAAACTGATTGTTTTGCTTAATAACAAGATGGGTACACAGACAAGTTCTTTAATGAACTATATTATTTCTTTCTCCAAGTTCAATTTCACAAAGTGCTTTTTAAAATAAGTCTCACAGCGAGCGTGATTTGGATTGTATACACATGTGTCCAGTGAATAAAAGGGATCCAAAAATCTTGTGTGAACTGAAAGATGGCAGAACAGGCTTTGTATGCTTATTAACTTTAATAATTTTGTTGTTCATCAAGGTCTCCTATTATTTCCAAAATCTGATCATAAACATAAAACCTGAAGATATTCTGACATTTATTTTTGGTTTAAAAAAAAATTCTGTCTCATTGTTTCAGGTTTTGTGAGGTTTTCACCATTGTCTTACCGTGCTGCATAGTAGCAGCTGGTCAAATCTGAATTTTAGGATTTACTAAAACATATCCTTTGTGTTCATACATTTCAGACATAACTGCAGTTCTTTGCAAGTACATTTTCTTTCTTGCTTTTTCTCTTTTGTTTTATTATTATTGTCTAGAAATGAGTTGTCCATGATAGGAAAGCAACTCCCAATATTATCTCGTCTAACTTTGACTAGGTACAAGAAAATAGTCATTTTTATTTTTAACCAAGGGGGAAAATTGTAAAACTGACTTTGCATCAAGCTAGTAGGGAATGTTCACCTCCATTGTTAAAACAAAAACAGCGATCTAAGTGTATTCAGACAGCTGAATTCATAATGAGATCACAAACTGAGAAATTTGAAATAAGGAAATACATACTACACTCTTAAAATAAAGAGGGTTATTTTAAAGGGGAAGAAAAGGAGAGGGAGAGAAAGGGCAGCTCATTGATTTCTGCAGTTTAAAAAAATATTATTTTCATTTTCCTGTCTTGTTAAAAAGGATTCATCAAATACTGTTCAGATTTGGCAATCCTCAAATTAGATTTTTCTAATAAAAAAGATCATTCAAGAAAAAAAATTGTTTGCTCCTCTGCTAGTGAGGCAATTCTGCTTCCTTTTGCGGTGTGGGGTTTCTTGGGTTTTATTGAGCTTTGGGTCAGGGTCTCAGATTACAAATTCATTACAGCAACAATAATCTATGCCTTCTACTCTCACCTATGACAGTAATTTCATTATAAAATAGTTGTCTTACTGGAAAATGTAGCACCATAATTCACTGCTTGAACAAAAAAAAAGGCTTCATTGAAAATCACTACATTTAAGATATTTGCCTAAGCGTTGTTGCTGGGTTAGGTCTGACAAGTGCAGTATCTGCAGTAATGCAGATACAGCTCTCAGGTGATGATGACTTTCTTCATATAAAGTTGTTTACAAGCAGAATATATAAACAAAACTTTTTCTGTCTTGTGAGATGACCTCTGGTGTGAGGAAAAAAAAAAATTAAACAGTAAAATAAAGCTACTCTAAATAAGTTGGCCCACATGACCTATGCCATGAAAAAATAAACTTACTTGTGAAGTTTAGATCTCCCCACACAATGTGCCAAGTAGCAATTTGCAAAAATTACTTCAGCCTCTAAAAGAATAAGTGGGACAGCCCAGAGCTATATGCTTTTTGCTGCATCTCTCTAAACATGCAAAACATTATTTGTTTAGTAATATTTTGCCCTTCTTTCTGCTGTCTGTGTTCCAAGCTGGTATTGGTGCCTGATAGTCATTTTTCCAAGCTATGTTGACTAAATGAGTAAAACGGTAACAGATTGTAAAGCCTCTTGTGCACAGGGTAGGCTACTCAACGCCTGGTGGAGAAAGCTGACTTCACTTATCTCCCTATTTGAGAGCTCAACAGTATGGTCAGACAAAAAGGAAAACTTTGGAGGAATGAACGAACCCAGCAAAATTATGAAGAGGTGTTTTTTATCTACCTCTCTATGTTTACTGGAAAAAAAAAAAAGTGAGATATTTCAGATAGGAGCCATAGACATAAAATATAAGATTGATTTCATTGAATGTCCACTGAGAATTTTGCTGAACAAGAGGCTCACAGTTGAAGAGGGCAGGAATCTTTATGATACTGCCTCAGAGCTCATGCTGCTAGGAGCTCACTGGCTCTGAGGAGTAAGGATGTGCACATAATGAATATAGACTGACCTTCTGAAGCAGGATCCTGGACAATTTTTTGCTAATGTTTTTGTCTAAGAGAAAAATTCACTTAGTATGACTGCTTAATGTTATGTAAAGAAGAGTCTGCTCCTAAAAAAAAAACTTTTTCTCCATGGAATGTAGTCTGATAGTGGAATAATTGGCCTCTTATTAAGAGGAGCTCTAACGGCTTCAGTTTCTGAGGTCTGAACTAAATTTTCAAGACCAGAAATCCTTTGCAATTTTACCTTCATTTTCTTTATGCTGCAATCTCAGATGCCAGGTATGGACATGTAGAGAAGTTTTTATCCACACAATTCTTGGAATGCTGTAATTCACAATCTGCACAGCCTGAGAAATGGGCTCTGAAATGAAAGAATTTCATGAAGAAATGAGGAAATAAGCAGGCTAGTGTAATATCTCTTCTGCATAGATAAGTGAGTTTCAGAGCAAATAAGTGACAAAGCCCCAGCTTCAGTGATTTTCCTCATAACCCCTCAGACAGTCATAGAAATGAAAACAGAGCAGTCAGTCCCTGAAATTTAGATAGGTGAGCTAGAGCACAAAAAGCAAGATAAGTGTCATTATATGCAGCCCTAGAATATTTTTCAGCAGTGCCCTGAGATACTATAGAGCAGCATATGTGCAGCCGTATTCAAGCACCTTACTTTCAATTATAACAATTAAGAAATTCATCATGAAACTTACTTTCCAAAGTAAATGAGACTTATTTAATTGAGTAGCTTGTTCCAGTTTCACCCTTTCTCCCACCTTCTGCTGAAAGTTTCAAAGTCACTGGTGAATTTCAATACCATTTACTAGAGAGGAGTAGACCTCAGAAAAACATTGCAAGTTTTTGACAAAAGAAGGAAAATACTCACATGAGTATTTTCAACAGAAGGTTGACATTGGTATCATGTGTTTACATATATTACCTAGCTTGAACCTATACAAGATGGGAAATGATGCTCTGTGAAGTCTCTGTTTACTGTAGAAATGGGATTTTTTTTTTTTTTTTTTTGGTTTGGGTTGTGCTGTGTTGTGGGTTTTCTCCCTCTGATGAAGAGGCATCTTATCGGTAAAACAGAAAATAAATTTTAGAATGGTTTTGTTTTCCTGGGTCTCTTGAACCAGCTTATAATAATTACCTGATCACTGATTCTTGATCTTGTTTGCTAAAGATTGTCTCCCAAACTCACTCTTGCCCCTTCAAAAGCTGTTATACAGTTTTTCTTCTCTTGGGCCTCTCTCTGTATGCAATTAACAATTACTTAAGTTCTTATGTGAAGACAGACAGAAATATAAACACAGTACTCCAATTAACCGAAGGGAGGTCTTTCAGAAAAAGTGCCAGGGAAATTCACTCACTTCATCCATTTGGCTACATTCAGAGTACAGTGTGCAATTTCCAGATCAAAGGGCCTTTGCTTTTTATCAGTAGGACCAATACGAAAATAATCTATTGTTTTCTGAGGCTATAAAGCCACACAAGCAAAAAGGAAATATGTGGTCATATTGTTGATATCTTAGAAATAGGAGAGAAAAATAATTAGGCAGTATATGAATATTCCAGTTATGAATATCTAAAGGAAAGTAAGGAAAGTAAAAAGTTTAATCAATAGTTAAGTATATCTAATAGGAAAATAAGCAGAAACAACAGGAAACATAAGTAAATATTTCACTCACAAAAAAAAAAAAGGAAGTTTTCTCTTAGACATACTGTCAGCCTTTACTTCATTAAAAAATAAAGCATGAAAATGTCAGTATTTGCAATCACACAAATCTATATATATGATATATGTCTGACTGAAGCAAACATTTAAAACCTCCTGTAAGACAGTACACTGTTTATGACTCTTGAGTTAATTCGTCCATCATGCTTTATTTATGCCTATAACAGTTAATAACAGTTGTGATTCCTATGCAGCAATCAGTACTAAAAGCAAGCTGCTAGGAGACTTCAGCAAGGGACTCAAATCAAGCAACCACTGAAAGAAAGACACTTCAAGAGATGCAACTTTCAGAAGACAGGACAAATCGTACTCCCTTCTCTGAAATTTGGTCAGTGGCCAAATGACTTTTAAACTCTGTGCATATATGTCCATGCAGAGTCACTGTAATTTCTTTATTTTTTTTTTAATCCCCTACAATATCTTCACTTATTTGTTTTCAATCATTAATCTCCCTTACCTACTGTCCCTTTCAAACACCTTCTTTTTCTTGGGTTTGTCATTTCATTATTCCCCCACTTACAAAGCATGCTGCTGCGCCCTACACCAGCATGATGGGCTGGTCCCTCCAGTAGTTCTCCAGGGGAGCAGCCACCCTTGTCCACATGACTCTGCAGCCAGTGAGGTGGGGCCTCTGTGCTGGATTCCACACAGTGACTTTGGTTTGCTGCTCCTATTTATTCTGTTGTGACAAAGCTGAGGGCTTCCTGAGAGGAATATCAAGACAGCACCAATGGCCACATTTCCATATGCTATTATTTCTTTCCTTGTTTCTCAATCTTCCTTTTCACCTTGTTGTACCTCTCTTTGATCTTCCAGATCCCTTCCAAATGAACAGCCTGTCCAGAATTATTTTTTGGTCACAGTTCTTCTATCTCCATACCCAAATTTGGTACTTCTTATACCATTACTTAGTTCAACTTGACATGATTTGGCACTGCTGTCCTGCAAGTTTTTGCTCCCTGAGTTACCTCTCTGAAATCTGTAATCAGTCACAAAATTTCCCTTAGCCATCTGCAAAATCTAGCCATCTCACAGCACCCTGGGTAACGTCTGTCAGCTTCTGACTGTTATCATCACAGCCAGCAATTTTTCATCTCATGTCCTGTGGCATCTCATGCTCTGTTCAGTCATGTAGACCTCAGGTCAGCACCTATTCATTTTCTTGCAACACTAACAGCATACATAACACTAAAGACAGATGTCTACCAATGCCTCTCAGTACAGATACAAATCTATCATCACATCAAGGAAGAGAAACTAAAAGCATCCATCACTGAAGCCTGCACTTTGATGATCTGTTCATCTGACAGCACTGTGAAGTGGCATGGTGTGCAGCAGAATCTAATCGACATCTAAGCACTGGCCTTTTATTGCTCAGCAAAATGCAGAATCAAAAAAGCTCCCTCAGGGTTTTTCAGAGCCTTTATACTTCCACAGCCATTTTTTTACCTTGAAGAAAAGGAGACATTCCTAGCTATTTCTGTCAAAGGACATCTGAATGAATGTTGTCTCAGGTTACAGCACGGGGTTCACAAGTTTCTGTTTCATACAAGCTCTGTGCTGGATTAATGTATAGGCCCATGTGTGGGGCAATAGCATGCAGAAAGCCTGGATGACTCCTTAGTGGTTGATTAGAGCAGTATTATGTAGCTCAAAGGCCTAACACAAGGTAGATAAAAAATGCTCCCATACTTATATCAACTTAAATTATTTTATACCCCAACACACTTCCACTTGCCTCTTTAATCCTTCATCTTGTCCTAATTCAGTGCTAATAGCACTAAAGAACAATTTAACGTTGCTGAACAGGCATTCAAGATAGCCAGGAAAGGGAAGATCCCTTCTCTTATGGTCAAGATTTAAAAGTTAATATGAAAGCTGAGGCTTGCTGGCTCTAATTGGTGCTACTAGGCATCCTGCCAGTTCCCTCACAGTAGGCTATGATACATATTCTATATAGAGCAACAAGGAGGAGGAATAGTAAAAACTTGATCTCACTCTGTGTAGTTCCTTAGATGGTATGAATCAACCTAAAGCCATTGACATATAAGGATCAAGCTTCCAGTCTTCCTGAACCTCAAATTAGGTTGTTTTTTGTAATTTTCAAGTACTCCCAATCAGCATGGCTCATGGTGAAAAGCTTATCTGACTTGCATTAAGAAAATTATTGAGGAGAATTTAATATCTGTTTTGAGAGGATTCGATACTGTGGTGAGACTTGGGCTTTTCTCAAGAGTTTTGTTTTTATGGTGAACACAAGGATATTAATTGAAGGGAGTCTTTGTTCCTGTGTAAAAGATGAAAGTTTTTGCCTTGTCATGGTTCCAGCATAAAGACCTGGGACCTGAGTAGGTTGCAAAATGAACTAAGATGCTGTTAACACCAACCCTGTGACACCTATTATCTCCACTTCACAGATGATAAGCCATTGCAGAAACATCATGAAATGTAGAGATATCTGAGATCAAAGAGCTGAAGAACTAAACTAGAATTTATTCTTAAGTAGAATAACAAAATTTGCACCTTCCTAAAGGCAAGGACTGATTCAGAAAGGTTGTTGCCTACTCTCTAAGGTGAGTGAAATCTTAGGATATCTCTAGTGATTTATTTTGTCTCTCAAACTCTCCCATCTCCATTAAAACAAGGATCTGCTGGTTTGTTTTCCTCACAATATGCTAAAGAAAGTGAATTTATAGTGTAAGTGACCTTATAAGTTTTAAATTATACAACTTCTTTCTCACTTTGACTAATAAAAGAAGTGACCTCTTTAAGTCCGGCTCACAGCTGGACTAAAATCTCTCTAAAGAGAGAATTCTACTCTCTCCTATTTGTCTAATTCACTAGTATCCATCTTCAAGCTAGAACAGAAACTATATTGCTACTGCAGAAAAATCAACAAATAAATTTAAATGTGTTCCAGATTTTAGACCCATCTGAAGTGGGACAGTGTCAGCCAGAATCAAGGGTTTGAAACAAATTAACTATGCTGGGCTATAAACTAATAGTTTTAGAAACTGTGTCATATAGTATCACTATTTTGAAAGAGTGTGGCACATACAGAGTTATAGGAAGGGCAGGTGTAAAGTTTGTTTCCAGCTCCTATGAGATGTTTCACTGAGAGCCCCTCTGCCTTCTGTTTGAGAGGCAATCCTGTCAGGACTGTGCCTCTGGGATGTGTGCCATGTGGCAAAGTAGAACACCCCTATTTTTTTACATTGAGAGTTTCTCACCTTCTACAAGCAGCAAATTAATCATGAGGATTTAATTGGATTTGGCCATATGACTATGAGGATAGTTCTGGCCCCAGTAATAAAGAAATGGCAGACCAGTTCATTAGATACACTGCTGGTATTTCAGTCACAATTTAAGTCAATGTTGAGCTCTGTATCTTCCTCTTCTTATTATCCCAACAGTCATTTGTGTCAGCAGTATCCAAGGATACCTATATTTGCATGGAATTATGAGCTTCATTACTTTGTTTCATTCACCATCACACAGTGGGAAGGAAGCTTATATTTAGCATAATCTATACTAAATTCTGCCACTCAGAAGCAGAACAGTTGTACGCACATTAATAATGTGATTATGCATATATACGTGAATATACTCAGCCACAATTCTCCAGTGTAGTCTCCAAGTGTTGTATGAAGGGCAGGCATTGGCACAGCTAGTGCTTGTGGGGCTTATAGGGGGATTTGTGAATTTAGCAAATTCAGAAAAAGCTTCTTTTGAGCAGGAAGGCTAAGAGAAGGTGATGCAGGTGAGTTCCAGTGACGAGTCAGCAGAGCACATCACCTGTTTACATCAACCAATAATTGCTAATTGTATGCACCGTAATGCTAAACATATGCACCTGAGACCCAGGTGTCATTTAAGCCCAAGGAACAAGCAACATAGTTCATTGCATAAGAGCAGAGAACAACAGTGTGATTTATTGACTAGCATCAAATTATTTCCCCCGTTACTGCCTTATTTCTTGTGGTTGGGACTGAGACTCATGCTGTAAAGTGAGATCACAGCTATTTGTTGCTTCCTTGAATGGGAGGGAGCAGAATGTCTGTCTTGATTTGCACCACAAATGAAAAAAGCAAATGAATTGAGGAACATATTTACTGTAGGTTAAGAGCAAAAATTACTAACACAAACTTATTTTAGTTCATGACATATCTTTTCCCTATGTGTTTGACTATGTACTAGAACTGTTTCCAAGCTCACTGCATTTCTGCCTTTCAGCTGTGCATCCAGGGATTCTCCTCTTTAGACCCCTGTGCGTCCGTCTGCTCTCTGTGTCACACAGAATCCAGGCACATATGTGTGATCTCACAGAGATAGTACCAGGTGCTAACCTCTCCACGTGGAGCTGCTCCCAACACCAGGTCTCCTGCCCTTTTTTTCTCTTTTCCTCTCTGTCCCTCAGCAACTCTTCATTATTGACCTTCTGGAAAACATTCCCTGCTGTTTCAGTCCTGTTTCACAAGCTGTTCAGTGCAACCTGTGCCATGGTTAATGAACACCCCTATTAGGCAAGAGTCAAGGCATCTGGAGTCCCCAAGGTCACTGCCTTATCTAGCCCTCGTGTCATTTCACTTTGTCTTCATTGCCTAACCTCTGAAGGATGCTCTTCTGTGAGTTCTGTGAACTGAAGCAGAGTGCTAGCACTTGGGCTTTCTTTGACTTTCCTGCACAGGTAGCAGTTAAACATCAAGTGGTGCACACCACTAGTGTCATCTTCTCAGCAACCTTCTTCAGCACCCACCAAGCATGAAACCAGTGCTTCCATACCTTCCTGAGCTTCCTATCCCCCCAGGGAAGTTGCCCAAGGGCAGCAACTGCTGCACAGTCTCATCATTCAGGGAAACAAGTCCACAAGGGCTTTCAAACACAAAAAAAGTCTCAAGAGAGACAAGAAGTAAGATACTGTGAATCACAAACACACCCATTCCACTGAAGTTTTTCATTTCTTGAGAATATCTTAACTTTACTGTTTTTCTTAATCTGCTCTGTGATTCACTTTTCTTTATTCAAGCTTGTTCCCCAAGAGTACTTTAGAGTCAAATAGATGTCTTCTGGGTTTTCTGTATGCAACAGCTTCATTATAAAAACAGCAGAGAGATGCTGAGGCTAATTATTAAGGAAGAAGCAACTCCGTGTGATATGCACTAGAGCATTGGATTCAAATACAGAAATTCTGAGGAGTTTCAGAGTAACTTAGACTTTTACAAGTTCTTTCATGCACCTTTTTATTATGAAGGTGCTGATATTTGTTTATAGAATTTGAAAGTTGAAGAGAAATGTTAGCAAGAGTTAAGTGCAATTATTCACTGGATTTACTTATTTTATAGCAGAGAATTCTGTACCAATATTTTACTGGAAGCATCTGTATCTAATTTGATGGGAAAAAAGTAAAAAAGGATGAAAAAACCTCAAAGGTTTTATTGCTTTTTGCATGCTATTAAACTGTGGTGAGCCAGAGAGCGGGTATTAAATAATTGGACTACATGATTGCTTAATAAAAGAGAGGGGCTTGATTTTTCCAGACTTGCCAAACTGGAAAACTCAGATATTGTGAGATCACCAAAGACAAGTACATTAAATGTTTAAATGAGAAATACATTTTAAATATCCTTAAACTCCCACTACTTATTTACATATAAAAGTCAGCTAAGAAAGTAACTAGGCAACAGTGAGGAACTGCAATGCTGATATTCCCTTTATCTTTTACTTCAGCTACAGAGCAACCTAAATATTCTCCCCTTCAGTTAGATTTTTTTTTCCCAGACTGAAAATGTCATAGGAATATTTCCCAACAGTCATTCAATCCCACTTAGTATTGGAGCATTTATATTGAATTCTCTTGTTTATGTTTTTATATACACTACATATCAATATCAGAAAAATAAAGTTAGCCACAAGGGATTTAAGAAATAACAACTGCTGAACTCTCAATACCTGCCTTTAATAGCACATATGGTTTTTTGATAATGATTCCTTTTTCTTCCTGGTTGAAAGAAGTAAGATGAAAAAGTATTTTTTGGCAGAAAAACAAGTCTAAAAATTAGGGCAGAAAGTAAAACCCATGCAGATGTAAACCACCAAAATAAAGTGAAACTTCACAGATCACTGCTTGTTTTAAACCAGACTTAATAGTAATTAAAACGTAATTTGGGGATTCTAGTCAAACAGTGAAATATCTACCAGTCCTTTAAAATTTTTTACAGATATAGTAGTATTTATTTCATTTGAATAATTTTAGAAAAATGCTTGTATTATTTCTAAACCATTTCTAAGGGCCTCATTTTTGATCCTGAGTGTTTATTTTTTCCCTTCTTTTACTGTTCCGATGAGTCTAAAAGCTTCTTTTCTTCTAACTACAACAGAAACATGAAACATCATTGAAAGAGCTCATTTAATACTCCTTGAAAAAAATACATTTTTTTAAAACCTGAACAAATAAAAGTACACACTGCCCATATCGTTTTTACTTGTATATGGAGCCCAGTTTTTCACTCTGCCCAATAATTCCATTTTAAAGGAGTTTGGAAAAGGATATTCTCTTTTTCTTGAGGAAATTACTGAGTGCACACTATATATGTACATATCTTTTTTTAGCACTTCTGTTTCAATTACAGTGTGATTTGTTATGATTTAGTGATTACTCATCTTGTATATTCAAACTTTTCCTGTTATAAAAACACTACATTCCTTTTTTAAGGTACATATTTTTTATGGGAACGTTGTGAAATTGGATGTTAAGAAAATAGTTTTTACATGTACTCATAGTGACTTTAACGTATTTGAGTTTCACAGACCACATGATAAGTAGTTGGAAAAGGCCCACAGACCTTTCAGAATATTGCAGGCCTAAAGATTCAGGTTTTAGAAATTTTTGCAAATGCAGTTATAAATTGGTCTTGTCAAGATCAGATATGCTGGCAGCTCTGAATATGGTGGTGTTGCTATTCATTTTATAAACACAAAACTGAGAAAGATGATTAAAATCCTGGTGCTCTGGAAGGCAGTGGTAGCCCCATGATTGGCTTCACAGACAATCAATTTTTTTGTCCAGAGATGCTGGCTGCCCATAAGACAGCCAGAAAATAAACCATGTTAAAACCTTTGCTTAGAAGGTGTCCTGTCTTTCAGAAGTCTGAAGAACACTGAAAATTTTCAGATTTCTATGAAAATCTCATTACTTCAAAATTCTAAATTCCTTTGATCTATAATTCTGAAGGAGGGACCACCAAGTTTCCTTGCACTAGAATCATTCTTGTCTAATTTATGTTTTAGTAAGTTTAGAGAAAATTCTATTGCTTTTTGGTTTTGTTGATTTCACATTGCATCCTGAAAAACACTGTTTAATGTTAAGGATGAGTCAAATTTTCTTGGATTTTCAACATATTGTGCTCAGCAGGATGCATATGTCTTTTTGAACAACAAAATGTTTTCAAAAGCACTTGAAATTATTCTCATCTGATATATATACTAATTTCATTAATTAACCAGTTATTATTGCCTTCACAAAATCTATTTATAAAAAGCTGAATTGGTTATCTAAGCGGTTTATCAATTTAGAGAGTGAGATTATTTCTTCTATCTGAATAAAATCTTGGTTGCTTAGCTTTTGTAGCTTTACATCAAGCTAAACAGACAGAATATATGCTTACAGAAAACCAGCTTAGAGTCTAATCTTTAATTAGCCTCCTCCTGAAGCAGCCATGAATGACAAGTCAAGGCTAAAGTACCTGTTGGTGTGTAAATCTAGCTTCAAACAAAAATGTATTGATCTTTAAATTAGCAGAGGCAGCTTCCTAAATTCTGCTTTCTGTGTTAAGCTCTAAAATATTTGACACAGTGAATGTCTAGTGGTTTTAGACATCATCCCTGAAAGAATGAAAGTCTGTCGAAAAGCAACTTACTTCAAGCTCCCTACCCTGTCTGGAGCTCATGATACTGGTGAAATTGTAGAAGTCTATGGCAAGAAATGCCTGGCAGCTGTCAGACAACAAGCACTTATGATGATTCATTTACTCCCCTAGGTAAACTTCAGTGATGCAGCTGTGATGTGCAGTGTAAGTGCTTCTCATATTGAAAACCCCTATCGCAAAAACCAGACAGTAAATTACTATTTCTATCACTGGTGAGTGCAACAATATATTTTATTGATGAGCAACATTGCAATTACAAATTTTTATGAAAGCTTAATCATGAGCAACATAAACTACCACTTCACTGTCAGTTGAGAGGGATGCAACCCTATGAATTTAATTTCTTAATTTTATTTAGAAAAAAAGAACTGCTTTTCTAAAATTGCACTCAGATTTTCTTCTTGTGGTAGCCAAGAAAAGTGACTGTTGCTTAAAAATGTACAAGTAAGAAGTTGAAATGGTTTAATGTTTTATTGAGACCTGTTTCTATATCTGATGGGGTTTTGTTCTATATCCTACAAAATGTACCAGAGTCTAAGATCAGAAATGCAACATGTATTACATGTATCCTGAAATGTATGTTACTACATCAGGAAGCAGTGAACATATAAATTTTCACCCTGATTTAGGAAAGAAGGGGAAGGTACAAGGTTGTAGAGTGCAGACTGAGACAAGAAAGTACAAAGAAATTGCCCTCAAGTAAATCTAGAGAAAGAATGAAAATAACTGGAAATTGGAGATTAGTAAGAATGGTGGTGAGAGATCTTTTCAAAAAATCAGACCAGGTTATCAGCAACAGGAGTTGAGGAAATGGAGAGGAATAAAGCTGGTACAAAACCATGGTGTTTGTCTTTTTTTTTTTCTTCTTCCTTTCTTAAGAAAACAGCATTACATTGTCCCCTTTCTGTTTTTATTGAGGGTTTCTGTGTGATGTGTCTGACCAACACAGAAAACCTGAAAGCATGGGCCTAAAATGTCACTGGGTGCTGGGGATGGTAACAATAAAGGTGGGAGGCAGGTTCACTGACAAGAGTCAGCTCTTCCATGCAGAATATGTAATTATTTCTCCTGTTGATCCTTATGGTTGCAATTTGAATAAAAGAACAGCATATTGCCCCCTGACCCTGAGGCCCTGCCTAAGCTGTGAAATCACTTAAGAGTGAAGCACCACAAAAAGTAATGGGGGAAACGAGACTTTCTATGTAAACAGGTGTCTTGAGACAAGTCCTGTCTCAAGACGCCTGGCTCCTGTCCCTGTCTCACCTACCATGGAAGAAGGCTTCAGAGGAGATGAGCAAGGCTGAGGCTCTCACAAAATTTTGAGAAGTCTACAGAGAGTGAATAAACACAACATAACAAAGAGGACTGGAGGAATAGAATAGAATAGAATAGAATAGAATAGAATAGAATAGAATAGAATAGAATAGAATAGAATAGAATAGAA
>VZUI01063745.1:0-13992 GCA_013401135.1 Cettia cetti | reverse complement strand
CATCCATCCATCCATCCATCCATCCATCCATCCATCCATCCATCCATCCATCCATCCTTCCATCCATCCTTCCATCCATCCTTCCATCCATCCTTCCATCCATCCTTCCATCCATCCTTCCATCCTTCCATCCTTCCATCCTTCCATCATCACTGGGATTTATTTTATGATGGAATACAGTGAGAATTGAGCAGTTTTCTGGTAAAATGGTGCTTCACAGCAAGTTCATGCTTCAGATACTTGATAGAAAAGCTTTAAATTGGTATTTTTGAAATGTGCCTTTTTTTAAACCAGCATTTCAAACCACTGCAAGCAGCTGTAAAGTTTAACTTAAAGATTATCTTCATGTTGTCAGATTGTGTTATTACAAACTTACCTAACACTCGTGAACATGCACACAAACACATGGAAACAGAATTCTGCTGCTTTTTTGCCCTTTCTTTTGTGTCAAAGAGCATTTTAGGTGCAAGATTTCAATTGTCCTTTAATGTTTAATGGTTGTAACCTTAATTTCAGTGGTTCTACTGAAAGATAAATGATTGAAAGCAAAATTCAGAAAAAAATTAGAAATACTAGGAATCATATACAAATAAATTTTCCAGTTCACTCATGTCTGACTTATTTAACTGTGGATGTGTAGAGTGAGAATACCTCCACCTGAACTGGCTAAAATTCTGTGTTCCAATGCACAGAAATAATATACTGGCAGAATCTGAGCTTTGTGTCCTATTTTAGCTGTTCAGTAGACTTAGATACTCTTCAGATTTTCCAATCCAATAGTATTAATTATGGCTTTAAAATGCTGGTAGCTTTTGAATGGCTATAAGAGGCCTGCAAATGTCAGATCAGATGGATTGTAAATGTCTAATTATTGTTAAATAAAACCTCACTTTCATATGCTGTAGAAAAGGAATACAGCTATCCAGAGAAGAAAAAAAAGAGAAACTTTTGTCCACAGTAATGTAAAATAAAATGTCAGAACTGTGTGTCACTGTGGTCAGCCATTTAACAGACGTGTGGTCTTGGCTTACTTAATTGACCTTATTTTTGAATTCTCATTTTTATTCTGGTTTTATGTGTAGGTATCAATTATTTAAGTGTAATAGATATAAACTTATGAAATAATTTCATAAAAATCAAACATATTGTCCACTGAAAGATATCCTACATCCTATCAAAAATTGTTTAGTTGAAATAATTATTAGATTCTCACAGATTTGTTTCTATTCCCTGCTTCCATCTAGAAACACAAAAGACTCTTGAAAGCAGGTCCTGATGGCCTTTATTTTACATTCTAAACATCTGTCTGTATTGAATTGGAGACTGTGTTCATTCTCAACTTCAGTAAAGGTGCTAAAAAAACCCTTTCCTTTTTAACTGTTTTTTCAAAGACGCTTTTACCTCCCTGTTTCGGAGGGTGTAAATGAAAGGGTTTAGCATAGGAATAACAACAGTATAGAAGACTGAGATGGTGTTGCTTTTGTGGGGTGAAGGTGCTGCTCCAGGCTGAGCATACATGAAGAACACTGTCCCAAAGAACAAGCAGATTGTCATCATGTGAGAAGAGCAGGTGGAGTAGGCCTTGTGCCTGCTTTCAGCTGAAGGCATTTGGACAATTGTGATGATTATGTAACCATAGGAGATAAAAACCACCAAGGCAGTGCCCACAATTATTGATCCACACACAGCTAGCATGACAAGCTCATTGACAAGTGTGTCAGAGCAGGAGGCATGGATCACTGCAGCTACATCACAGAAGAAGTGGTTTATTTCTCTGCGCCCACAGAAGGACAAGCTGAACGTGAAGCCTGTCTGGATGATGCAGTTGATGCAGCCTAACAGATAAGAGCCCATTACCATGAGAACACAAAGCCTTCTGCTCATAATGACTTGGTAGAGCAGTGGGTTGCAGACGGCAGTGAAGCGATCATAAGCCATCACAGCAAGGAAGAAGGCTTCTGTTGTACCAAAGAGAGAGAAGAAGAACATTTGTGAAGCACAGCCACTGTAGGAAATGTTTCTTCTGCCCAATAAGAATGCAAGTGCTGCCCTGGGAGTGATGACAGAGGAATAACAGATGTCCAGGGTGGACAAGTTCTCTAGGAAAAAGTACATTGGAGTGTGGAGGTTGGAGTCCATCCTGATGATGAGAATCATGCAGACGTTTCCCACTACAGTGACAATGTACATTGTGGAGAAGAGAACAGAGAGAAGGAGTTGGGATCCTGGCTGGGACCTGAACCCAACCAAAATGAACTCACTTATCCTGGTGTGGTTTTCCATCTTTGCTTTCAAATGATGTCCCAAAAGGAAATTAGGATGCAGTAGACTGCAGAAGGGTTGCCCATAGAAGCAATTATAGAAGAATAAGATAAGCAATGAGATATATGAAACATAAGAAATATTAAATATAGAGACACAGATGGAAAAAAGTATAAAATTCATTAACATATCATATCTGCAGATTTTTGTCAATGATTACAAGGTAATTGTAAGCTAATAATCCTGTAATATTATCTTCAGTATAAAGAAACATTCTGCAGGCAGCTTATCCAAACTATTTTAATTTAATAAACTTTACAACCAAACAGACATTTCATTCTACAGTTAAAGACCTACTTCAGATTTAACTGGGCAGAAAAAAAAATCTCATACTAAGATTGCAACTAACCCACAAAATGCTGCTCTCCCCTAAACCAAAGAACAAGGGAATGTGCTTCAGATGATGCAAAACAATTGAAAATATACATGAGCCAAGAAATGTATTAAAATAATGTGGATAATTGTTTTAAAAAACCCAAGACCATTATTTTTAAAACCTCACATTTTTCATGTGAGAAACTGAGTTTTTTCTTTTATAAAAGTACTGAAAAAAACCCCCTTTCAAATTTGAGATTTCTGAAATAAGTTTTCTGGAGTCAAATATTAATTCACTTAATATGTTAAAATTGACTAATTGACACAATGTTTCAAGTAATACCTTTTCAATTCTATTTAGTAATTTTATTTTCATAAGCTAGTTTTCCTTTCACCTAGGCTTGAATATATTCTGTGGGTTGATGCCTACATTAAAACTCATAGTTTGAATGCCTTTAAATTCAGTGGACAGAGATAAACAGCTTTAGAATATTTACCATAGAAGGTATGAATCATGTTTTAAGATTTTCTGGCCTTTTCCGTTGATCTAAAGGGAAATCCATCTAATCTGTCTGTGAATAGATGGACATAGATGTAAACAGCTGAGTGACAGAAATCCCCATCCAGTTACTGGTATTTTGTTTGGTTTGGTGTCATTTCCATGAGATAATTTTTCTTAACTAGTATGTACCTAATCTTTTCAAAGCATTGAAATAATTTTTAACACATTTCTCCAGCTATCCTCCCATGGTCCTCGAAATGTAGCCTCAGCTCTAGGTACCCTCAGTAGCTCTATTTAATTCTTTGTTCTTGTTTACCCACGAATCTTACAAAAGGGAAATAAATTTGGAGAAAGAATTTCTCTTTCCATAACCTTGCTCATCAAATATTTTGGCTAGTTTTCCTGGGGATTTTTGTGTGCACAGAGCTCAGGTTTAGGCAGTCAAGGTCAAGTATCCAGTAAAAGCCTTTTCAAGCCTGTTGTCTACAGCTTTCACAGTTCTTAAAGCTTCCCCTATTTTCAAAAGAGAGAAATAGATGCATCCAGAGTGTGATTCTTCTAGTCTCACCCTATCTGTTCAAACAGGGGGAAAAACAGTCCCTTGGAATTAGCTGTCTTTGTTAGAAAAGGAATAAAGCTAGCCAGAAGAGAATAAGAAAAAAATAGATACTTTTGTCCACAATAATGTAAAAGAAAACATCAAAATCGTGTGTCATTATGGTCAGCCATTTAACACATGTGTGGTCTTGGCTTATGTAATTGACCTTATTTTTGAATTCTCATTTTTATTCTGGTTTTATGTGTATGCATCAATGATTTAAGTGTAATAGATGTAAACTTATGAAATAATTTAATGATAATTGAACTTATTGTCCATTGACAGATATCCTACATACTATCCAAAATTGTTTTGTTGAAACAACAATTACTACTGCTTTAAGTAAATGGCTTTTTAAAGAGGGTAGAAAACCCCTCAGCTAAGAATGAAAATGCAGGAGATACTTTTTTAACCAGTGAGAGGGGAAGATTTTTGATTCACATGAGAAGTCTCTGGAACTGTCTGTCTCTTGGTTGATCAAATGAAAAGTCTAGAATGCAGACACATTAAATACTGGCTTCCTGTTAATGCATTTAATTTCCAGAAGAACTAACTGTATTCATAAGCCCTGATTACTACAGGCTATATTATTTTAAAAAAGAGAAAACAACAAATTTTCGTCCAGTTCTGTCACTAAATTTAACAAAGCAAAGCTACAGATTTCACACACCACAATACACATACCTTATAATATGGTCATTAAAGCCAGTTTTAGTTTTTTGGAATTCAGGTTTCTTGAACACATTGCTAAAAAATACTGAACTTTTTTCCTCTTCAGCTGATTTATTAGTAGCCTCTTGTACATCACTGGCCTTTCATGTCACTGGTTCTAATGGCATTCTCCTTTGCATGTTACTTATATATGCTCGAATAGGTGTACATAAAAACACCAGGCATTCAGTTTCCAGAGTCCTGGACCTTCACAGCAGACATCTGAACCTCAAATGAGATATTTTTCCATTGTGCCATTTTCCTTTGCCTGCAAAAGAAGAAAAGCATAAGGAACAGAGGGAATAAAATAATAAGGAATAAACCACAAACAATAAAGTGTAAAGCTGTTTCTGTGTGTCTTCTACCCTTACTTTTTCACTGTTTCTTATGCAAAACCCTTCCTGCACCTTGTAGATTTTTTTTTCTGCTGAGCAAAACACTGTGGACCTAATCAAGAGCCCATTAGCCATTAGAATCTGCTTCTTTACAGATTACCAAAATAGAACAGACTCAATTGCCTTCTCCCCAAGCAATAATGCTTCTCTTCTCTAAACAAAAGCAAGTTTTCACTAAATGTGTTTTCTTCTCTGGCTGGCAGGGAGAGTGCACTCACCATCTGAAACTCAGAAGTTTGATTCAGGTGAGGATGCAGCCTCTAAGGGAATACTGCTCTGGAGTGCAGCAACCACTCCAGGAAGGGAAAAACCATCTCACAACTCCTGTTTGAGTATCTCAGACATCCTAGGACTTGGCTATTTTCAAAAAGCAAATTTGCATTCTTCCCAGCACAGGAGCGTCACATCTAGTTATAGTAGACTATATTAAATTGTCTTTGTTTTGGCACATGGTTTTAAATAAATCTACATAAAATACATGTTTCTGTTCTTGGTATAATGGCTTTCCAAATTTTGTGACTGACAATAGACCAGTATCTTCTAAACCCAGACTATCTTACATTTGCATACATTCTTATCAGCCCTGGAGGCAGAGAGTAATAAGAGAGAAGGAAAGTTTCTCAAAAGCAAAGATTGGACCTAGCCTTACCTTCTTTACTTGTGGTAGTGACTTATTTACAGCACCTTAAAGGCACTCCAACTTGAATTTATGAAAGTGTTTATTAGGAAAACTTCCACAAATAAACTTAGATGCAAGAAAGAATTTGCATTCTCAAAAGGTTTGTGTAAGATTTTTCTGTATTCTCTCCTTCCCTAAGAATTAGAAACCCCTGTTGAATAGGTTATGAATTGTTTCAGGTTTTCTGGCAACTTTATTATAACTGTACATAAACCCCATAATATTGGATGATAATCCTCTTCACAGTGTATTTGAAGGTTTTTCCTGACATTATTTCAAAACAATCACTTCAGATCAGTGCTTGAAAACCAGTGAATGTGTGTAGCCAAATCACTGTATTAAAGGAACTTCACACCTTACAAAATGTCAATGAAAAACTCACTTAGAAATACTGAAAGGCTATGATTTGAATTTTACACAGCAAAAACTGAAATAAGAGAAGAAATTGATTAGGTGATTATTGGTTTATCAGTACTTTAATATATTGCAATAAGAATGAAGTGAGCCTGATACTTGTACTGATTTTGTCTTGCATAGAGTTAAATTACTTCACTGTAGCTTATATGGGACTAAATTCTGCATTTATGATGAAAACCATATTGAGGACACAGGAATGGTTCAGTTATTGCTGAACAGTGCTGGCACAGGCTGGGAGGGAGCAAGAAGCTGTGAGGGGACACAGCTGGGACAGCTGACTCCAGCTGAGCAGAGACATTCCAGACCATGTGGCATCATGCTCAGCAATAAAACCTGCAGGGAAAAGGAGAAAGGGATGTCTCTTCCAAGCACCTGGTAAATGTGATCCCCATTTTCTTGGAGATGGCTGAACATAAAAACGTATGTTATAGATAAATAATGTTTTTATAGGGTGATATTCCATACCCATGATTAGTAAAGGGGCTGAGGGTAGTTTGCTTCGATGTCTAAATAGACATGTCTAAACTTTAGAATTTTTTTAGAAGACTTTATATCTAGCTGTATCTGTGGCTCTTGATTTTTAATGCAGATCTAAAGAACTACTGGATTATTTTTTGTTCCTTTACAATGGTTTATATTGTAATGTATATTCATTTTGTGTCAATTACCTGTTTTCTCACAGCAGATTTTCTGCTAATACCTGGATTACTGTATTTCTAGTGATAGCTCCCCACTATGGTTACCTTCAAGCTGTTCCTGACATCTCTCCATAGCATTGTCTCCAAGTCTTGGGAAAGAGAAAGGTCTTGTTTGAAACAATTGGCAACACATGGCACAGTATGCACAGACAAGTTTCTTCCAGGTTTCTTCCCTGGAGAGCTGAATGCTTCATCTGCAAAACTGGTGAAGTCAGT
Organism: Cettia cetti; assembly: GCA_013401135.1. Classification (NCBI taxonomy): domain Eukaryota; kingdom Metazoa; phylum Chordata; class Aves; order Passeriformes; family Sylviidae; genus Cettia; species Cettia cetti. The sequence goes on along the minus strand of VZUI01063745.1, from coordinate 7,139 downwards.
ATGCTAGTACAGAGCACAAAATATCAGATACCATGGTCTTAGTCATAAACTCAAAACCAGATTTAATATAGTCACATGGAGATGCACTCTGCTGACAGATTGATTTATTTGTTTGTTTATTACAGAATATTAAAAGTTCTGGAGCACTGTGATAGTCTGAACATGGAGCAGTTTTCTTACAGGCACCATTTTATTTCTAACTGATAATCAGATTTTCTCACAATCCGTGTTCTGCTCAGTTTCACCAGCTGTGTTTCCAGACTCCTGCATGACGTTATTACTCCTGAAGAAATACTGCTGGATCCAAGGCTTGTGCACCCTGAAGGAAATATTGAAGTGATTTATCCTTTCAGGTGTGTCAGAATTTCTTCATGGAAGATATTTTTTGGCGTGCATGGGGTTATCTAGGGTGCCTTGGTCCCGTTGCGAAGCTGAGAAGAAGCCAAGTGACAGTGCAGCTGTAATGTGAATACAATGAGCTACTCACATTATTCCTTCTCTAATGCCATATTAGAAAAGTTTTCTTCTTCTTTTATCCTACACCAGGTATCTAAGAATGTTACTATTACACATCCTTTTTGGCTGCCTATTTCTTTCAAGGGATAACAACAAAATCTTGGGCTAGATAAGTCACACATAGATAGCTGATTTTCACATGAATTTTACAATATTTTCTGGACTCTATTTCATCTAGGGCAAACAAATCTGGGGTTCATTTTCTAGCATTTCCAAACATCTTTAAAAACAGAGCAGTCATTCAGCCAGAGACTTTTAAGAAAGGGTGAGAACATAGATTCTTGGGGGAGAAACAAGCAAAAAAACCCCAAACCCACACATTTCAGATCAAAGCCATAGTAAATACATAGATCTAAATTAGATATATTAAGGTCTAGTTCAATAAATGAGTAGTGTTTGCATGAATAGGAGAATTTGGCATGGATTAGGGTCTGGACCTCCTGACTTCAGCTCTTCAGCACTGCCAATTGATTTTTGTGAGCAAAGCCCCTTTTCTGGGGCTGTTTAGTTGATTTCTTTGGTGTGTCTTTTGCAAGTAAAAGTTTTTCTTATGGCAAACCTGACTTCTTTGTTTCTAAGACAATATATGAGAGGATTCAGAAGTGGCACAACCACCGTGTACAGGACTGACACCAGCTTGTTAGCACGGTAGGTGTACATGAGCTTAGGGTGGGCGTAAGTGAAAAGAGTGGTGGAGTAGAACAAAACCACCACGGTCAGGTGGGAGCTGCAGGTGGAAAAGGCTTTTTGTCTCCCCTGAGAAGAAGGGATCTTCAACACAGTGAACAGGATGAAAATATAGGAGGCCACCACAGTGCACAGAGGCACCATGATAACCAGCAGAGCCAAGATGAAGTCCACTAGCTCAGCCAAAGAGGAATCGCTGCAGGAGATATTCAGTAGGGGTGAAATATCACAGAAATAATGATTGATTTTGTCCACACCACAGAATGAGAGCCGGGCAATAAAGCTCAGCTTGATGGAAGAAGTGGCTAAGCCACACATCCAACAGAGAGCTATCAGCTGAGCACAAACCCTGTGACTCATGATGAGGGGGTATCTGAGAGGTTTGCAGATGGCCACAAAGCGGTCATAGGCCATCGCAGCCAACAGAACATACTCAGTGCAAACAAAAGTCACAAAGAAATGCAGCTGAGTCATGCACCCCTGGAATGAGATACGTTTGTCGTGAGACAGGACATCTACGATCATCTTTGGCTCAATGACAGAAACATACCAGATCTCTAAGAAAGACAGGTTCCCTAGGAAGAAATACATGGGTTTTTGCAGGCTGTGGTTATTTCGGATGGTGAGAATGATAAGCAAGTTTTCCAACACAGTTAATAAATAAGCCAGAAGTAAAGCAGAGAAGAGAAGCAGCTGCTGTTCAGCAGTGGTGGGAAAACCCAGGAGAATGAAATACATGACTTTGGTTTCATTCCTCCCAGCCATTCTGTAGAGGAAAGATGAACCTTATCCACCTGCAATAAATTAATACAATGACACCTAACTATGCAGGCTTAAATTCACAGCCATATGTTACACTATCACTTAAAGACACTGTAAAAGCTCAGACATTTTGTTGCCAGGTTTTTAGAAATTAACTTTGTGAAATTTGTCTGCTCAATTCAGAATTTTCCATTTTAAAAATTAAAGCATGCTTTTTAATTTACATTTAAAGGAGATAAATATACATTACAAATCTTGTCTCATACAAGGAAAGTGATGAATGATGCTAATATATTATCCATCCAGTATAAAGAAATCACAAGTTATGAGCTTATAGACAGACATTGACATTTACAATGCTTTAGTTTCTACATCTAAACATTGCTAAAGTTATGTCATATATATTCCATGAGCTGTAAGGAAAATGTGGAGTACTACAAGGATATATTCATTCTGATAATAAAAACCCCCTCCAAATGTACCTGAAGGAGCCCATTAGAGGTTTCTATATCTCACTGTGAGCACACTTACATCTACACAAAGTCTATTGAGATGGTACACATAGCATCCTAGATACAGCAGAAGTGCAAGCACATTAAAATTCTGAGTCTGGTTGGTTTGCAATAACTCAGATTAGTCCTTCAAAAATAAGAATGGCTCAACATGTGCTATTAAAAAGAAAACTGTTCTCAACCTTCTGTAGTGGGGAATCCAGTGCCTTAGTTGATCCTGGAGAATATGATCAGTAGGGTACAGATGAAGTGCAGACTGATATGCCAGTTGTGTGATGTATAACAGCACAGATAAATCAACACTTTATTTACCTTTGGTGTCTCATGAGATCTGATTCAGAAATTAAAGCTAGCCTCCCAATGGAAGCAATCACAGAAAGAGGAGGGATGTCATTGTTTCCTCTGTGATTCCATGCAGAGTTGAAGAAACTCTGAATATATTTTTCTGAGACAATGAACAATGAAAAAGTACCAGCTAGTGTCTACTGATTTTTATAGGGCAGAGGAAAGTAAAAACATACCCTGAGGCACAGGATATGGCAGTCTTTTACCAAAAGGTAATCTAGAAAAACATTTTAGATTAGTGCCCTAATCTAAATCAGTAACCTTAACTGGTAATTGCTTTTGGAGTAAGACATTTTGGGTAAGCGTAGTTTCACCCACATTGGAGTTATGTGTACAATCTTCAGGCACACCAAGAGCCACGCTATGCATTTTCTAAATTTTATAATACAGAGCAAATATGTCAAGAGAAAAAGGAGGATCAGAGATAGCATTGATCTGTTACCTGATGAGGTCACTTTCCTCCCTAGTAGAGCTGATGTGCTGCTGCAGGATTCTGTAGCACAAAGAACACAAAACCTGATCTGGTCCCCTCCACACTGTCAGTGGGAAGCAGTCCCTGGAGTCAGCTGCTTGTAAAAGCACCTTCCAGTTTGGTCCCATGTGAATCAGATACCTTACTTAAGCCAGAACCATGAAAATTACATTCTTACAGTGAGAATAATGGGACTTTAGTATCTAGGAGAGCTGGAATTACACAAGTTATTAGGCTCTTGGAGCATACAGTTTGATTTATTTTGCAAATATCTAAGAATCTAGTGACATCTGACATACCTTATGGTGTGCTGGTTGAATTCTAACTACAGGCCAAAGCCATATGTGCATGCTCAGGAATGTAAGGGCATCTCATGAAGAAGACAGCTTTAAAACAGTGTAAGTGCATGGAGACGGGAGGGCAGTGTTGTCAGAAGCACAAGTCTTAGTTCTCCCCTCATTTCTGTTATGCTGGTGAGGGTCCAACTACCATGGACCAATTTTGGGATCCCTGCAATTCAAGGAAAATGTGGATAAACTAGAGAGGTGCTCATGAAAGCCTGCTAAGATCTGAGGATATTTTTCAAGCACCATGAAAAGAAGTTGATGTGGCTGGGTTTGTTCAGTATGGGGTATTGGAGGCTGTGCTGTGGTCTAACAGTGACAAGCTATAAAAAGGGACAAAGACAATGTTTTGCAACTCAGTAGCTGCTATTCAGGCCATTAGAAGATGTGAGGTGAGAACAGTGCTTTAACAGTTTCCCTGAGAGATTTCCCTCTGACATTTTCAGCACTCAGCTAGACTGAGCCACAACTGATGTAATAAGAGACACGGGGAGGGTTATGCTATAAAAGGGAACTCAAATTATATATATTCATATATAAAATGTATTCACATCTGGAGTACTGCATCCAGTTCTTGGCTCCCCAGTGGAAGAGTGACGTGGGTATACTGGAGAGCATCCATGCCCTGGATAGTATTGAACATATTGCTCATATGTTGAAATTTACTCAGTGGGTACCTACAGCCAGATTCACTTCCCTGAACATCAATTTCTGTTGCAGTTTGAGATGCCACAGGCTTTTCCCTTTGACATCCAGATCAAAGAATCATACAAAAACTTAGGTTGGAAGGATAGAACTTTACTTCCAGAATGTTGTAACTCACTCTGCTCTCACAAACATAATTCAGGGTGGTTAGGTTTTGCGGGCACTTTGAAAAGCTCAAAGGACAGAGATTCCATTACCTTTCTGGGACTGTGTTGTGATGCTTCATCACTCTGATTGATTTTGTTTGATCTTTTTCCTTTTTTGGACTATCTTATCTGAATTTAATTCGCTGGAACAAGTTCCTGTAGCTTTTGTCTTTTCAGGCATGCACCATTAAGAATTGCCTCTATCTCCTCTATAACACTCTTCAGGTGGTGGCAGACTGCAACTAAACACCTCCTTAACATTCTCTTTCCCAGCTTAAAAAACTGCTTCCATCTGTCTCTCTCTGCATGGAGTGTGGTCCCGCCCTCCTGTTATTTGGTAACTCTCTGCTGGACTTTCCATTTTGTCCTTCTTGTAGTGGGTAGTGCCAAACTGGACACATTAATGTTGATGAAGCCCTGGTTAACAAACAGAGCCATGGATCATTTGCCATCAGGCCTTCTCATGCAAGATTTTGCATCTGTGTGCTAAATTACCTTAAAGTTCTTCCCAACCCTCACCTTTTGAATGTCACTTTAGAAAGACTGGTGTTTAGACAACTGATTCTTCTCTTAGTGCTTATCTCTCCTCATGTAATGTTGAAGTACCACAGGAAAATAACATCTAAAAATCAGGAGGCTCATTTAGCATTTAAGATGGAAATAAAACTATGCAAATTAACCCTCTTGCCCAAAAGTAACGGTTTGTTTTCTGAATCTGAGCTACTACTCAAAGTTATATTTGAGTTAATAAAAAAGAAACTTCTCAGTGGTGGTTCATGGTGTCCTGTCACGGCTGTCTAAAATCACTGTTATTATCTGAATTACTGAAGTTCCAATCCTCATTCCTATGAACAAAGTTGACGTAGGTATTTATTTGGTGCCTCAGGTTCTTGAATCCTAGTTTCATGTTGGATCAAGGTCAGAATGCAATTTTGTTCTTTGATGCATACCAAAAAAGATACATTAAGAGAAGGCAATTACGTTTATTGCCTTTTCTACTCCTCAGGAATGATGTGTGATGTATTCAGTTAGAAAAAACCTTTTGCACTGACATAGATTCATAGACTTTAGCTGAACATGCAGATTGACTCGGGAAAAGGAATTGTTAAGCACTGATGTTGAAAGAGAACCCTAATAACCATTTCTGTCAAAGTAAAAATCTTATTAGACTTTCATAGGATTCAGACACGTTCAGTTGGAAGATTATCTTCCAAGCATTACATCAGTGATGAGATGCAGAAACTCTGGAGAGAGCAGCCTTGCTACACAAGGCCTTCAATAAAGTGTCCTTTACTTCCTGGTTCCTCAGGCAGTAAATGAATGGATTTAGCATTGGAGTGACTATGGTATAAATTATGGAAACCAGCTTGTTGACATCCCTGGAGTTTACACTCCTGGGCCGAGCGTACATGAAGAGGGTGGCAGAGAAGAAAATGATGACCACAGCCAGGTGAGAAGTGCAGGTAGAGAAGGCTTTCCTCCTGTTCTGGGCCTTGGGAATGAGCAAAATGGTGCTGATTATGCAGGTGTAAGAAATGATGATGACAGAGAGGGGAATCAACAATGTAAACAAGGCCGAGATGAAGTCCACTATCTCAGCAAGTCGCCGCTTGGAGCAGGACAGGTTGAGCAGCGGGCTGATGTCACAGTAGAAGTGGTTGATGAGGCCAGGGCTGCAGAAGGAGAGCTGGGAGATGAAGGAGACCTTGAGCACAGCCACCAGAAAGCCAAGCAGCCAGGAGCCCGTGGCCAGCTGCAGGCAGGCCCGGTGGCTCATGGTGAGCGGGTAGTGCAGCGGGGTGCAGATGGCTGCGTAGCGGTCGTAGGCCATGACGGCCAGGAGGACACACTCCGTGCACACCAGGGCGATGAAAAAGTACAGCTGGGCCATGCAGCCTGTGAAGGAGATGCTCTTACTCCTCACCACAAATGTGACCAACAGCTTGGGAACGGTGACTGAGATGTAGCAGGCCTCTAAGAAAGCTAGATGGCCCAGGAAAAAGTACATGGGCTTGTGGAGCTGGTGGTTGGTTATGATTAAAGTGATGATAACGATGTTCTCTGTGACAGTCAGCAAATACACTGCAAGGAAAATCACAAACAGCAGAGCCTGTAGCTTTGTAGTGGTGTGGAATCCCAAGAGGATGAACTCATGGATGTGGGTGTCATTTTCTTGTACCATGATGACCTTGAAAACCTAGAGTGTATGAAGAAAAAGGAAAGAAATTGAGAACATTTTGTATAATCTCCCCCAAGCATCTTCTTCATACTGGACTTGAAAATACACAGTTTAAACAGAGATTCCACACCAGTTATTTAATTGACATTCCTTATTATTTAACCACTTCTGATTTTGTTTTGTGTCCTACAGCAGGATTGGTGATTTGGAACCTGGCTCCAAGAAAATATTTGGGCTTCACTGAATTTCTTCACAGACTTTCTTACTCCTATCTTTACTTAAACACAGTCAAAGGGGAAGAGACAACATTAATAAATGAGTATTTGACCTCAGTTCTGAGCTACCCCCCAGACAGGAGCACACTCTTGCTAAGTGACTGCACTCATGCACAGCAATGTTGGGGAGGATGAGGCAGGAAGGCCTTGCAGATATGATTTCCTAGCAAGGGATTCTGAAAGTATAAAACCTGTA
>VZUI01063734.1:0-29269 GCA_013401135.1 Cettia cetti | reverse complement strand
AAAGGTTTACCTTTTGTATTACCAATCAAACTGGCCTCTGACTTTCTGTATAAAAGAAGAGCTCATCCCACAATAAAGGGAGAACCCACAACACCTGCAAAGGAACCTGTCTCGTTTCCTTTGATGTCTCTTGCGACAACGGAGTGTGACCAATTTTCTGTATTCAGTTTACTTTGATGAGAAATTAAGTTGAAAGTACTGTTGCATTGGTAATGGAGATTTGGAAAGAATTTCTGTGCTGTCTCATTTCTACAGATACTTGCTTTGAATGACCCTTCCTTGGGGGTTGGAATATATGTTCTTCAAAGGTCTCTTCCAACCCAAGCAGTTCTGTGGTTCTGTGATTCATTACCAGTTCATGTATTCATTACCAGTTCAAGTGAATGATTGTGTACTGGGAGGTTTCTGTCCCTCCTGACATCCTGTTCTTGCTTCATAAACCTTAAGTGAGATCTGTATGTGTAGTAGGAATTGCGAGCTGCAGTCTGACAGAAATGAAATGTTCCGCCTTAATTTGCCCCAGGGAGAACTTGCAGGTTACTTCTTCACCTTCAGATATGTTTTTGCATGTCAAGGCAGGATTGAGTGTTTTCTGGGAAAAATCAGAGGTTGCCTTTGCATGGGCTGGGGCTGCTCATGTGAACCAATGTCACCAGTGCAGTGAGAAGTTGTTTCTTCCATGTAATACATACATGGAAGAAATACATGGAGAATACATGGAGAGAATTTATTGGGAGAGTTGCAAATACTGCTAAAATGAGAAAGTATCCTAACTACATTTTTATAAGATGATGTCTCTATTCTATCCAAATAGGATGCATATTTCAAGACAGGTTCAGAGTGCTTTATCTGTCAAGTGAAGTATTTCCAAAAAAATTACACTTCACTTCAAAATCAGGTGTCATTCCCTGTACATATGTCAAACCTTTCTAACCCAATAAGTTTGAAAATTGATTCAAACTTCGATTATTTTGAACAACCATAGCCACCTCTTTGCTTGCATCTGGAAATACAACAAACTTTTACAACATAAATATACAAAGAAAATGGTTTGTATTTTTTTATTAATGGTTGTAGTTACATCAGAACACAGCAAAATGCCAAACTAAAACAGTAGCACAGTTTGTAGTGTTTTTTTGATTTATGTCTGGTGAGATTTTAATTGATCAAATTTAACACTCAAACAGTCAAAGAAGCCAGATTATTTCACTTAAAAAGGCCTATAGTCTGGAAAATATCTTAAAATTAGTTTTCTGTTTTTACTGGCATGTGTGTTTTTAAAAAATGCAATTCTCTTCTTGTTTTGCTGATTAATGACAATACACACATTTAGTGGTAATTGCTTGGCAACTCAATTTACCTCATATTTAGGAATATTTCTTTTTTGCAGTCCTATCTGCTGAATCCAGAATTGTTTTATGCCTAACAATATCTACTTGAATATTTAGTGTTTTGCACATGGGGTACACATGGAGCACAAAGTGTGCTCCATGATCCTTTGCTGCTATTTTGGGTTATGATCATGTGGCAGTTGCCTGCTATGGGACATATGAGAAGCAATATTTTTCTGGGCCATTATTACAAACCTTGCAGGTTTTTCAACTGATCATGACAGAAATCTGCAAAGGAAAAAACATTGCCCTGCCTAGGATTAGTTTTGCCAGGGTGAGCCTTTCTGGAGCCTAAAAACAGGGAGAAAGCACAGTTTATTTTGGTGGACTTTAACTGGAGTTTGGGAAGCCAATTTAAAACAAAAATTTTGAGGTTTATATAATTCTTATTTTTACTGATGCTATTAGTAACTTCAATTGTGCAGTCTGCAGGTAAATTGTTGAATTCTTAGGGAATTTGTCATAAGACAGGACTGACAGACTGGACCTGAAGCATAGCCTGTAGGTAGGGAAACATGTAAAGCATTTCCTATTTGTCACCTGGCATGGTTCTGCCTGAGAGAGGTGCACACTGCAAACCTAATCATGCAGATGTTCTGATCCTGTAGCACGTGGCTCCAGATGTACTTTACTGAGTTTGTAGCCTACTGGAAAATTCATGTGTGCCAAAGAAAATATTTAATCTGAATGTTTGATCTACGAGCTAGTGGTTCCTTCTATGCTGGCAGTAAGCACCATTCCCACATATGATTTTGCATTTAAAGAGAGAAGCTGTGAATCTAATATAGGCCTTGGCTGATGGCATCCTGGCCTGTATCAGGAATAGTGTGGCCAGCAGGACCAGGGAAGTGATCCTTCCCCTGTATCCAGCACTGATTAGACAGCTCCTTGGGCACTGTGTCCAGTTCTCAACCCCCTCAATTCGGGAAGGATGTTGAACTGCTGGAATGTGTCCAGAGAAGGACAAGGAGGCTGGTGAAGGCTCTGAAACACAAATTCTGTGAGGAGTGACTGAGGGAGCTGGGGTTGTTTAGCCTGGAGAAAAGGAGGCTCAGGGGAGACCTTATCACTCTCTACAAGTGCCTGAAAGGAGGCTGTAGCCAGATCAGGGTTGGCCTCTTCTCCCGGGAAACCAGTGACAGGAGGAGAGGACACAGTCTTAAACTGCACCAGGAGAGGCTTTGATTGGACATGAGGAAGAATTTCTTCATGAAAAGAGTGATTGGCAACTGGAATGGACTGCCCAGAATGATGGTGGAGTCACCATCCCCAGGGATGTTTAAGGAATGACTGGATGTGGCATTCAGTGCCATGGTCTAGTTGGCACAGTGGTGTTTGGTCATAGGCGGAACTTGATGGTCTCTGAAATATTTTCCAACCTAATTGATTCTGTGAATATAAATACTGTTAGATAAGATAAAGATAAGGATTAGACAAATATAAAGATAAGATGTTTTCTCCAAATATTCTATTGTATTTTTAATCAAAGCTTCATGGAGTTGGTCAAACAGGAGTGTTTTAGCCCTTCGCTAAGACAAGAAAATTATTTTCTCAGGACATTATCAAAATTTTCCTCCAAACACACTTAAATCTTCAAATAGAATGTTTCATCCACTAACTCATCTTGCAAATGGCTAACTCCTACAAGCTGTTGATATTTTTTGGTTCTTATTTTTTGTTTTTTTTTCAAAGTAGTAGTTACATACTGGAACTTACAAAGTGCTGAGCACTGTATTCCCCATCAGGCAAACCTCTTAATGTTAATCATGCTTGGAAGAAAGCTGCCAGATTGGAGCTAAATATCTGCACATCCTCTGTATTTCTCCAGCTGGGCACCTTTTTCCTTCCTGTGAAAAGATGGATGTACTGCTCTGACATTGAGCTTGAGCTGGGGAGATTCAAAGTCCAGTTTGATATGCTACAGCCTCATTTAATCATGGCTTTATTTAAAAAAGGTGATAGTATTTTGTCTTTTTGGTTCTGAACTCTCAGGATGGCATTTATTTCTTAGCTATATAAGACCATTAAGACCCTACTTTCAGATCTTATGGCATGCTGTAAATAACAGCTATCACTTACAGGGCAGATGTTTAACCCCTGGGCTGACTTTGATTAGGACTCCTATTATCCAGCTTTGGTGTAAAAATATCTTGGGGGGACTTCTGCTCACCAGCTCTGTGCAGCATCATGTAATTGCACAGCAAACAGTTTTGATGCTTCAGATAAGATTTTATTCAAAGCCTTGTCCTTCCAGATATGTAAAAGTAGGCATTTTCTTTACACACTTTCATTTTCAAAATGGCAATGCTTTAGACTTTTTAAAAGATGGATTCATATAATGAACGTTCATTATATCTACACTCCAAACTGCCAGTTTCCAGAATTTGTTTCACTGCAAGTATAACTCACTTTCTCTCTACCTTTTTTAGTAATTGTCATAATTGTAGGGTACAATTTCTTTTTTTTTGCAATTTTGTGTATTATCTCTCTATACACCTAGCCATGTGAGCTCCATGTTGCCCTTTTCTCGTTTGTTTCATTGAACACTGAATCAATGAACTTTAAGCAAGCCAGGGTTAGTAATGTGGCATTAAGCATTAATCCATTAAACACCCAGGCTGTAAATCTACTATGTACCTCCTTTGAAGAGGTTATAATGTGCCATACAATTAATTATCTGGAACTCAAATACACTTAATTTATGTGAGCTGCAAAATGGAGCTATTAGTTGAAAACATTATGCTTCCATTATGAGCAGAAATGCAAGAGATTTTAAGGTCTAAAACCCTTTTAGCAATCTCAGACGTAGTTTGCCTAAACAGCACCTTCTGTGAAAGGTTTGGCTTGTAAAGACAAGCTCGCCTCAACTGTTCTGATAACAGTGATTTACACCTGCTGGGTGGCCTCTGTCTGTCAGCATATCTACATGTGGGCTAGTCTGTTCTTCTCAGGCTCTGCACAAACTCTGCTTCCTTTCCCAGTACAACAGGCAGAAGTCTGGTTAGCATCATATAAAGCAATGTACTGCTAAACTCACAATAGATGAGTGAAGGCTGGAGGGCAGAACTGAACTCTTTGCTGGTTGCCATTTTTTGAGGTGCTTTTCCCATAAACACAAGGTAGGGGTGAGAGTTCAAAAGACATGTCTTTGCTGGGCTAGTACCCCTGGCAGCAGGCATACTAGGGCAAAAAAAAAAAATCACGAAGTGTACTTATATAGATAACTCTGGGCTGATTTGAGGAGCCCAGTTTAATTTTCCATCTATGAGATGCTGATGCTCCAGCATGCTGCAGTTGCATTTGATAATGTTGGTCATGTTTAAGATCTTGTCCTTTTGGTGTTGGAACAGAGTTGTCCTTAATATGACTGAATAAAACTGGGGAAAACAGAGCCTAGAAGTAGGGATTCATCCTGGCTAGCTCACAAAGCTAGTCACAAAGCTCTGCAGTATCCCCAAGAGGGAAGGCTGCAATGATTTGTGAGTAATATGTAAAAATATAGTTATAGATAACCATTAGAAGAGGTAGGACAAAGCTTGTAGGAAATAGTGTTGTTTTAAAAGAACCCCACATGTTCTCCTTGGCCATTTGTCTGTTCTTGGTCCATCCACTCACAGAGATACATATAATACACATATACATAAATGTATAAGAGGTTAAGGCTATTAAAATTATAAAATAATTTGAATTAAAGTTCACAAAGAAATACTGTTGCAGATGAAAAGTGAAAAGACTCTCCATTTTTGTTAAGTTTTTCTTGTCATATGCTGTAGTCCCTGTAAATGCCCTACAGGGAAAAATGCATTATTTTGTTTTGATGCCAGTACAGGCTTTTTGAAAGGCCTTTGTAAAACTGAAAAAATAATTTCAATGTGTTGTTAACCTGCTCTTATAAATATCCCAGATTTGCCCTTATTTAAGTTTTCAGTAAATTCCTTCTCACTTTCTTTTTTTGTCAAAGGGAATGTCCATAAATCATTTGAAAACAACATAATGAAGGGCAGTATTGCCTGTGACACCTCTCATATACACACCCAGCTGTTTTGTTGTCTTTTCTTGCTATCTGTCACCAGATGATAACAGAATAATTCTGGAGATACTGATATTTTAATTAATTGGACTTGGAGGGGGGATTGTTGCTTTTCCAAGGTCCTGTTTTGTGGTGGCAATTGCAAGGCGGCTAATACAATGCATCTTTTACGGTCTTAATGATGTGGACTTTTCTTTGCCACACCTAATTAAAATTCATGAGGTAGTGGGTTAGGAGATATTAGAAGAAGGTCCCTGTGCAGAAATGTTACATACCACAATATGATGCATAAACCAGCAAGTCTTTAGAACTTACTGCTCTACTTAATTTGGCCATTTAATAGTAACTTTCACATAGAAGTGCAGAGGGCTGAAAGCAGCCTTATTTTAAAACAAAAGCAACCCTTTAAAGAAACTTATCTTAAATAGTTATAATTATCAATAACAATAATTAACTTTGATACATCATTATACATCTATAAAAGCCTCATGCTGACCATGCTGTAAAGTTTTTAAAAAAGAATGTATTGTGTGAGCTCTTTTGTTTTTCCCAGACCTTCAGGATTTTCCCCTAAGCAACGAAGATTTTAATAACATGATGAATACTGAAACATAGTGAATACTGAAAAATCCACTGGGTGTTGCCCATGTTCTAAAAAGGTGTATTTACTAAACTGGGGTTAAACACCTCTTAGTCCTCTTCAGTTCAGATATATTTAGCATTGTGGCAGACAATGTGGTTAACAAGGATGAATCAGATAGAAAATAGTCATAAGCAGTTAAGTGCAACATCATAACCTTTCTCTTCACTGCAGATTGGGGTAAAAAATTGTCCATTGCCCTTCTGAAGTCATCCCTTGGTGCCTGGTTTCATGTATTTCCAAGACAGAGAAGCCTACTTACTCTAATTTCTATATCTAGCACTAAAACTACAGGATTTGCTCTCAACTTCTGACTATTTATCAGGCACCCGAAGACCAGGAGAGAATCACCCACCATTGACTTGTTCCTCTGAAGAGATTTCTCAGTGCCTCCTGCCCCAGAACCCTACAGTGTTCACAGCCATTGCTCCAGGCACGTACCAGGGGAATTTTCTAGGGGAACCTCTGGTGGTTTAACCTCACTGGTAAGACATAAAAGAACAGAAAGGATGCAATTAAATGTATCTCTGTGATGCAAAGGCATTATGCTTAAAATATTGATAATTAAACATCTTTGAAAATACTGAGATGGAAGGCACTCTAGTGTTATTCCTCATTTCCTGAGTGCCTGGGCAGCACTGCATCCCTATATCCTTCTGACATGTGGCAGTGATGTCCTTCTAGCTCAGTTTGAGCTCTTACATGTAAGCAGGTCTCTGGCTCTTTGTCATGGTGCTCTGGAAATCCCCAGCCATTCTCTACCTTCTTTTCTCAGGGAAACACATTACTCCAGAAGAATGAGAATAATTTTATGTAAGTAATGGATTTCTGCTGCTCTCTGTGCCCAGCAGCTCTTCAGAGTTGGGCAGTCAGCTGGAAGACAATTCAGTAGGACACCTTCAGGCAAACTTAGACATTTATCATATGATACAGCTGTATTTTAATTTCACTTCTTTTAAGTTTTTATTTTGTGTATTGTGAAGGCCTAACATGAATGTCTCATCTGGCATGCATATTTTAGCTTATCTAAACTTCAAACTCTCTATTTGTCAAGTGTCAAACAGCCCCAGTTCCGTACATGTGACTGTCTTAGAGGCACTAAAAGTAAGAAACTGGGCAGATTATTTTAAAATGCTGCTAGGACAGCTGAAGATGTCGTCCATCTTTTCATAGCCTGGAGCAGAGCCTGTCTTGCTACAGCTGTTTGAAGTTTTGTGTGTTTGGTGGGGTTGGAGAGTTGAGACTATGACTGGGTTTAGCCTGTTCTGACAGCAGACATTGCATGATATTCCTTGTTTCTCCCTTATCTGGCACAGGAAGAGCCTGATTCAGTTATGCCCCCATAATTTCCAGGGGCAGTGAATATCATGGGAGGTTTCATGTCTCCCCTTCCTCTCCCCCTTCCTTCCTGGAAGCTGCTAAATTTCCCTTAAGCCAACAGAACTCAGGAAGTACCAGGTACATGACACTCAAACGAAGGGGGCAGTTCAAGTGCAGGGCAGCCTCTCTTAGCAGTATTTTACAGTAATGGGAGTTGCACCAGCAGTTCGCAGTGCATTATGCAATACCAGAGCTCTCTGGTATCTCTGTAAGGCACAGGGAAGTGGAGCTTGGACACTTGCTAGTGATAGTTCAACACTAAGATTGAAGTTAGATCCCTTAAACTGTCAGTGTACTTGTCTAAGTTTTCCCTATGATTATTTGCTAGTACCAAAGGCCAGTCAAATGAAAGGCATGGCAATAGTGAAGACAGTTTACTGTGATGGAGTCACATAGTTTAAAGAACATGAAGTTTTAAACTAAATAATAGTTCACTGCCCCTGTAGGTGAAAGCAAAAATAAATGCAAACCAGAACACACACGCACACACACACACCTGACAGTAGATGAGACTTGTGCCTGAAAATACCTTTTATCTCTCCCTTAAGAGATCTCTCTTTATTCTTTCTGAAGAGTAATAGATTAAAATTGATCCAGTTCAACTTACTAATGACTTAATCAAACTTGCATCCATACTCTGTGTTTCTCAGCTGAACTAATTTGAATGCAAAATAGGAATCAAAGTAGTGACCATTGCGCATAGGAAAGAACAAAGAGATTTAATTTTATGTGCATTGCAGGTGCTTTGAGCTATGGATTTAAGTAATCAACAATCTATATTTGGTTCAGGGCACAATGACATATTTTACAAGATGTGTCACAAGTCAGATTCTTCTGCTGTAATTTCTAACCTCAGTTTTAAACACTGTCAGCATCATCTAGAATTTAGAAAAAAAGAGCGACTCATCATCATGCCAATGGAACAAAAACTGCTGTATGATTTAAATACCTATAGCTTCATCATTTACTCAGTTGTATGCTTTCAATTTGCTAAGCATGAGGTTGGTGATTAAACTGGTGCATAATTATTAGCAGCAGAGAGACTGTTGTCAGATCTCACAGTCTTCTGACCAGGTGCAGGCTTCTCAGATTCAGTCAGAGCCTGCCTGTCAGTTTTATGAACAATCCAGCAAAATAAGTGACTGATTTCCATCACAGAGGCAGTTTTCAGCAGATTGTCACAGTAAAACTGTTTCTGAATAGTGTAATGAACATTCTGATGTTTGCAAAAGCAATTTTTTATATATAGACAAGTGTGAGTGTAAAAGCATTAACAATCTGATCCCAGTATCTGTCTCTCTAGCTCCTTATCTCTATCCTTTCATTAATATCCTTCTATTTCACTCTAATGTCAAAGTCAATCAAATACTTTGTGATAATGCAAACAGAACTGAAGTATGGCCTGCTAAATTAATCCAATGTGATGAGGACTTCAAAAGATTAAATTTCTTTGCTCTGTTTCTTCAGCACACTTTCATGATCAAAATCTAGATGGCTCATTTGCCAAATGTTTATCCAAATCTCAAATATAGGCAGAATAATGTAGACTGTGCATTGCAAGAGCAAAGAGTTTTTGCTCCCTACAAGGACAAACCCATTCTGGATTCAGAGTGTCTTTGTGGAGCTTGAATCTCATGTCTCTGCTGGTGCTGCTCAGAGATGATGGTTCATTTGCTGAGCTGCTAGATGCAGGAGTTTTACCTCGTAGAGCATGGAGAGACCTTGATGCTTTCTGTCATTCCTGACAAGGGGCTAATTCTCATCACTTCTATGTACGCCCACCCTCTGGTTTTGTACTTGCTGCTGCTTCAGTAGTTTACCATTAGTGTAGAAACATGGATCAAGAGCAGCATCCCTGCAGCCAGGGGATGGCAGGGCACACCCCTGGGCTCAGGCTCTGGCCTCTTTGAGCACTGCCCGTGCTGCACCTGGGCTGGGGGCTGCAGGGGCCAAACCCTGAGGGTGCAGCACTGGGCCCAAGCAGTATGCAGCATCATGACATAGCAGCCACCCAAGTCATGGTCTGCACCTGCTTCCTGACCTGCCAGGTCAGATGACAGCCCTTGCTCTGGAGAGTGGCAGCCAGTGTGGAAAACTGCACAGAGCTGAGGGACCAGACAGCTAAGAGAAGACTCAAGCTGGAGACCTTGGTTTGGACAAGCCATTTTTAGAGGATTAGACTCTGATTTCTGCGGTGTGCCCTCACTTCTGCCCCCTTCTCACTGTAATTTACTGTGCAGTTTTGCTAAATTAACCTAAATGCACAAATATAATAAGCACACAATACAAAAATACAGGCTCTTCAGTGAGAAGAGAAACATTTTGTCAATATGCTTTTAAAGTGTTGTTCTGCAGGATAAACAGTACCATATTGGAGAAAGCAATCCATAAACACTGTTTTCCTCTTTCACCATAGTGTAGTGTAAATTCGTTACTGGACTTGACATTTCTACCCCTCCTTGAAGGTATTCATCTGCTGCGCCAGTATTGGAGATGAATAGATGCTGAAGCTTTCAAGTGCATCCTATTTGCTTGTGAAATAGAAACAACTAACCAGAAACTCATGTACAATAATTATACACTAACAAGCCTGTTTACTCTTCATCTCCTTTCAAAATATGTACCTTGTTACTCACTATTTTATAAACACAACAGTAAATAATTTTGAATGTTTTAAAAATAGGTCATAAAAGCAGTATAATTTCACTTAATGCATATATAAAACAGTAGGAAAGAGTGGGGACGTTCTCCATCACTGGACGGAAGCACAGTGCTGGCAAAGATGAGTAAGACCCTACACAAGAGCCAAGTCCTACAGTTGTTTAGGGGTGGGGAATGTGTTTAGACAAAAAAAAATAAGGATTGAGCTGTAAAAATAACTTTAAATATTGATGAAATGGGAGGAAAAACTTAAACATTCTATACTTATTAAATGGATTAATGTTTTTTTAACAGTGACTTAGGTTCTGATTCAAGTAATCTTAAAAACTGAATCAGTCTAATTTTTTGCTTTAAAAACAATGTCACATTGTAATTTTTGTGTTATTGTGTTAATCTCTTGATATTTTAACTGCTGGTATCTACTGGAAATTAATGTTTGCATTGAAACACGCCTTTCTTTCCTGGTAGGAACATGAAATCTTTCCAGTAAAAGCGGGTTTTCAAAGCTGTAGCCCTTGGAAAGTTGCAAGCCCTAAAGAAATTGAATCACAAAAATAAGACTTTCATGGATCTTAAACTGGGAGTCTGGAGATGGGTTTTGTGAAGGAATCATCATTCTAAAAGAAATGGTTTAACACCTTGTTAAGGGAAATATATCTGTCAGCTACAGTTTCTACTTCAGCTCATCAGCAATGAAAAGATGAAAGAGCAGGCTAGTCTGGAATCATGGAGGGAATTATACCTTCTGATGTTCTTCTAAATACTCAGGTTTGTAGTGCTTCAAAATTTTTACTGTAATATCCTTGCAACATCCTTCTGAAGTGGAAAAGAGCCATGACTCTCATTTTACCAATGAGAATTTGAAAACAGGGAAGTTGAACTCCTTTGATTTGGATCAAGCAGATTGTTTATGGTCACAGAGGAGATTTGTGGTGAAATGGAGGAGGAAGGCAGGCTGTTACAATCCCCAAGCTCATGCCCAGGTAGCAGGGCCATATTGTCTCACTGGAAAACTGCTGGATCTGGTCTTTAGCTCTAATTCATTCATATTGCAGCCAATAACATCCATCTGTAACACAGCAGCTTCTCCTGACCTGCACTGAGAAGACAGGCTCTGAAGAAAGGGAAACATTTTGAAAGCCCTGGAAGAGGTTGCCCTGGCAGATGAAGCCTTGTGTCTGGCTAATCCTCAGGTAGCTAATCCTCAATGTGACTCTTTGGAGAAAGTGGAGGAGGGAGAAGCGTTGGTTTATTAGAACAATAAATTGGTTGGTCCAGTTTTCTTAAGTTCTGCCTGAAGCTGGAAGATGGCAACCTCAAGTCTAACTTCTCTATAAAGTCATTGGAGAGAGGTTAACCTGTAACTTGGATGGCCCCTGCAGAGGTGACTACCTGCAGAGGTGTGTCTACCTTTTTCTGTGGGGCCTCTCTTGAACACTGCATGGCTGATGCAAGACTCCTGCAGCACAGACATCTTGGTGGCTGTGTTGGGTATCTTTCTGCATAAGTTATGATGTTGGTGTAATGTCTTTCCTTTCCCTAGGGTGTAATGTAGCTCTCTCTGTGATGCAAACAGGAGAATGACAGCAGCCTATACTGTAACTTCATGGCTCATGCATCCACAGTCCAAGTACTTTGGTGTCTCTTTTTGACTGAGAATTCAAAGGTGAGGTTTCTGATTCTTCTGTCCCCAAGTATGTTGGCATCCTGACTCCTGGAAATGCACATTGCACCCTACCACAAATGCCTGACATAGGAGAAGGTGAGGGGAACCTTGTGTGTACCTGAGCTGAGAGAGAAAAACCTTCACTTGGGTGTTCTCAGGCTTCTGATTGCCAACCAACATGATTTTCCACATACCACAGCCATATATTTTATTTCCAAGGGTTACTCAATAGGCTTAAAGAAAATCTGTAAATACTTGAAAACAAGTAGTGAAAAAAATCATACCAGGTGCTTGAGGGAAAATAACTGGCTCTTAACACATGATTACCAGTATTTTTATTTCAAGGTTAGCAGTATAAACAGAATTTTTTTAGTCATTTCTTGCCTAACAAATAGCTGCCTTCATCATAATTTCTTTCCTGGTTATCCTTTGAAATAAGAAATGAAGGAAAAGTGAGAAGTGGGAGGGAAAGAGTAGGTTTGCAGTTGACTTGACAAACATTTTATCAGGGCCTGTTGCAATAGGACAAGGTAATGGTTTTAAGCTGAAGGAGGGTTGATTCAGATGAGATACAAGGGAAAAAAATTTACAATGAGGGTAAAAACACAGACCAGAGACTGTTCAGAGTGACGATAAATGCCCCATCTCTGGAAACATCCAAGGTCAGGTTGGATGGGGCTCTGAGCAACTTGATCTCCTTGAAGATGACCCTGCTTATTGCAAGGGAGGTTGGATAAGATGGCCCTTAAGGGTCCCCTCCAACCCAGACCTTTTCATGATTCTATGATTTGAACAGTTTTAAAAGATGTTTCAATTTTCTCTGCTTATTTGCTCCTAGGAAGAGTTCAGACGTAAGCAATCCACTTACTTCTATTCACTTGAGCCAAAATATCAGGAAAATTGTACCTGATGGCAGAAGTGGTGACTTAATGCACTTTTGCAGGCACACTTGCCTGCTTCAAGCCAGTATCTGTTGCTGACCTACTTCACTCAATACAAAGTTTTAAACAGATAATTAGAGAAATACTTTATTTCAAATATGTCAAATAATCAAGGCTAGGTTTGCCTTTTCTGGTGATATATTTTTAAAAGGTAGGGAGATACTCTTGTTATCAGAGGTGTATCCTCTTCTCACTTTAAGCTTAAAAAAGGGAGAAAAAAAAGAAAAAAAAGATACTTTTTCCAAACAAAAATGCAGGTGGCAATTTTTTTTAGACACCACCAAGTAAACAAGAAATTCAATTCAGTTTTTATCTCTTAATGCCAGAAAGCAAGGAAGGTTCCTTTTGGGTCAAATGTATGAGCTCCATGTCTGGCACAACAAACAAATATTCAATGGAGTTTTAAATTACCCTAGAAACTGACTGGTCTGATTGAAAATAATGATGTCTGACAGTGCAGGGCCAGTGACTTGGCCTTTGTTAATGCACAGCTAACCAAGAGCTACCATGCACAGATACTGGAAAACCAATTAGCTATTCTAAGAAGTATTGGCAGATAAAATGCCCTGATTAATCACACAAAATATGTGTAGTCCCTTATTTCTGTAACTCCTGTTTGAAAATGCTCGCTAATACTTCTGAACGAACTCATTTAGTTGCTGGATATCCCATGAGGTTTTTTTTGGAGCCAGATATAATTTGAATATCATTTGATATATAAATCCTTAGGAAAGAACATAGCTGTGCATATAAGCTGATGCCAAATATATTTATACACATAAAATGTGTATGTGTAAGAAACAAACGAGGCTTGCTTACTCTGCTCCATATCATAGCAAGCTGAGGATTATTGAATCAAATTTGCTACATCACGCTAATTTATTTTTTATTAGCAGCTTACTAGAACATTTTACTGCCAAATGTGCTATTTTCCTCCTGTATGTTTTTAATGGAGACATACTAGTACTGTAATGCACTAGTCCTTAAATAATTTAAACAACAGAGGTTTACCCAGCCTTCAGATGACTTATTCGACAAACATTATACTTGCAAAAAGAATTCTGATGCTCTTTCAGTGCATGGATAATAGAGTCTCTTCTTTTCCATCACAGAATCAATAGGAAGCAAAGGAGAAACATTTCCCTGATGGGAAATCACATTCAGTGCTTGGCAAATATGTTTATGCAGCTAAAGGTGAGAGAGATCAAGAAGAATAGGTAGAAGAGAGGTTGAAATCCAGCTGAGATAGTTCAGGAAGTTGAATATATTGTGCACCTCTGGTTATGGTATTTGAGGATCCTTTTTAAATAGTAATTTTCTTCAGTGAAGACACTCAACATAAGGCAGCAAAACAAGTACCTATCCTAAAGAGGGAAAGCATCTATCTGCCATTCATCCACATACAAACACTGTGCATTTTGTCTGAGCCTTTCCTCTCAGGCACAGGTCTTCCTTTCTCAAGTTGGCAGGAAGGAAAAACCAGTTACTGCAGCCCTTGTGAGAGTAAACTTAACTTTCCACTTCTACTCACGAGTTCGTGACTGGAAGGGAAGAGCACCTGCTCTTCCCTGTTTTCTGCCTGCACCTCTTCACTGGCTCTCAGGAAGGGCCACCCAGAGATCAGAGGCTCTGCTTGCTGTCAGGCTTGGACCAAGCTTCACAGCGACTTTGTTCAGTTGAAGCTTTTTGCTCTCCAACTACTTGTTTGAAGGTCAGAGTAGACAGGGGACAGCAGACAATGATGCAGAGAGCTCCCAATGGAAACACACTGATTAAAACCAAATGCCTGTTTTCTTCTTTTTTCTCATGCTGAGGATTTGGCCATTCATGGATGTTTCTGTTGATATTGCTGAAGCACCCCATTTCTCTCTTTTATTTGAGCTGAACCTGAAGGCATGCTGGGCTACCATCCAGAAAACAGCTCATGAACACTCACTAAAAATATATTCTGGTACTGTTACATCCTAGCACATCTGTCCAGCAGATACTGTTGCACAACAGAGCTAGAAGGCTGCCAGCTGCAACCCTGGAACCCAAGAGTTGTCACTAAGAAGTTTATTAAAAGGGTGGCATTCAGCACAGGAACGAAAGCACATGGGGAGCCTGTGGTTTCTACCATGGCCTCCTACTCTACAGGACTCTCAGAAAGAACATGGAGACCCTTTAGACCAGGACTGGGAGCAAACAGCTGTAACAGATTTAAACCTGTCTCTGCCCTGTTCTTGCAGACTGCCTTTGAAGCTCAGCCACTGAGGACACGGCGAGGGAAACACCCAAATGTAAAGGTAAGGTGAAAGGGGGTTCTTGCAGCACCAGGACCACAGTCTGGTCCTGATGCACCTTGCAGGTAGATCAGGATACTGCTGCTCCTGCTGTGTGTCTTAATGAAGTGTCACAGTACTTCAGTAAACATCTCTACAAGGTAAACAACTCACTGTTCTGGAAGAGATGTTTTGCAAGCATAGCTGGTTTTCAAGCTTTTTCTTAAGTGGATGTACAAGCCATGAGGAGAAAAAAAAAAGCAGAAAAATAATTACAAAACCCCTGACAACAAACCAAACCAAAACCAAACCAAACCAACCAACCAAACAAACAAAAAAAGCCAACAACAACAACAAAAAAAACGAAACAAAGAGAGAATCTGAGCAGGTTCATATCTGCCTCTGTTCTTGGTAATAGCTTTAAGATGTTAATGAAGTGATCCTTGTTTTTGTTCAAGGAAAACATGTTCTTCATATTTTTGCTATACAAAACAATGACAGAAAAATGTATTCAATTGCCTCACCCTGCCTTAACATAAAATTGCTTAGTGTTGTCTCTAATAAAACTGAAAATGAGGAATGAAAGTACAGGTTGCTCTGTGCAAGGTCTAATTTTTTTGCGTGCATTATATTAACTATCTCTGCCCAATTTTGTGATAATAAGGCAAATAAGGAAAAAGCCTCAGTTGAAAACCCCAGCACATAATCAGCAATTACAAGTGGGTAGTGCTTAGTTGTAGGGGTTTTTATGATCATTATGGATGGTAAGAGTCTTGTTTAAATATTTGAATATGATTTCCCAGAATCAGTTAGGTACCCTCTTTGTAATGACTATTGATGGAGCTGTCCATGCACTCACTATCCTGTTTTTTGAGACTGTGGCCTCTGAAATCTGCAATGTTAACTTATCATCTGCCTCTATGCAGGGCTACTTTCAGCCAAAGGTGGACAATGGGGTCCCAGGGTGGCACCACCACAGGGAAGCTCTGTAGAGCTTCTAGAGAAGCAGGGATACTTCTCTTATGGCTCTATAGGGAGATCTGCAGCTCCCCAGCCTTAAGTTTAGCAAGATACCAGAAGATTGTGAGTCATTGAAAACTAATCTTATCCTAAAAATTCTGGGAGACCAGACTCACAGAATGGTGAGTCTGATAGAATAAGATTTGTATGCTGCAAAAACAGATGAATAAAGGAAGTTCCCTCCCTCTTTCATGTTCATAACTTCTAAGATTTAACAGGCTACAAAGATGATTATAGATATATTTAGCATAAAAAAAAGAACTGATAAAGAAATTTTCCAAAGTTTAAATGTAATTGAATTGTGATAGAGGACCATGTAGGTTCTAAAAAAAGTCTCTAGTATGAAGAGCTGAAGACTCTCACAGCATTAATGAACCTCTCCAGAATACAAAGTCAAAGCTGAACCACACCATTGAATATACCAGTGAATACTGTGGAAATTGGTTACTTCTTTAAATATCATAGCCATTTAAGCCCTGCCTTAAGCACTTAAAGCACACTACTCTCAGTAAAAAAAAAAAAAAAATTGATTTTGTAAAATTCTCATCCAGCAGCTAATTTATATGCTGGATTGGGCTTGGAAAAAGGAAAAAAAAATTGTTTTTTCTAACAAACACATTAATGCTTCAAAGGAAAGGGGGGAAAGATTATTTTTTCTTGGTCAAAGAAAAAGACTGATGATGTCAAAAAAGGGCTGAAAACTTTCAAAGAAATAGCTTGTGCACAGGAAGGAATCATGGTATTTTAATGCAACCAGCAGAAATTTTACACTGTTTGTGCTAAAAAGTGCATGCATAAGCTCACACTTGAGCAACGTGCAACTCTAGGAAAGGTGCAGGCATATATAACACGACTAAAGCAGGTTTTGCCTTTGTATGTTTGATAAAGACTCATTAATTTTACCCTGATGCACTTTGTCTGTTTGTATCCTGGCTGTACTTCTGCTTGCACCCTTCATTTGCCACACCAAACATCCTGGATTGCAGCTAAAAATATCATGTGCCTGGGTGACATACACTTGTGGGCTAGAGGACACCCCTGGCTCACCTCATCCTTCATATATTTCTGGAGTCTGGTGCTGCTCTGGAAATGTCCATTTTGGGAGGTATCTAGCATCTGCTTTTGAATCAAATTCTTCCCATTGAACACAAGTTCAGTGATCTATTTTCTCACATCAGCTGCTCCACTGAGTATTGTTGGGGCAAGGGTAATGGAGACTTTCACTCTGTTGGGGCTGCAAAAAAATAACCCACCAAGGAGAACCAAGAAAGGAGTAAAATCTATAATTGGATTGTGCCCAGGCACTGAATCATTTAGCGCCAAAAAAAAAAAAAAAAAAAAAAAAAATTCTGTGAGTTGACTGAAAAGACCCATACCTGCAATGTATTTGGAACTGGCAAACTTTTCAGCTGTTCCTCATAAAATGCTTTTGTCAATGGTTTACAATCTGTGCATTAGCTTCCTGCATGATGAAACCAAACAGAGACATGCACATGAGAAACACACAGGCATTAAGCTGTCTGAGTTAAATGTGTCCTTTGTGTAATTCCAGCAACATTTCTCTGTTGAATTTGAATGCTCAACATTTACAGAAGAATCTGGATTGAGTTGAACTTGCATGAACCAAGCCAAATTTGCAATTACAAGGCCTGGCAAGGCACATATCTCTTTCCTGCTTATTTTGTACTTGCCATTGTTAACAGGGAGTGAGTGCCTCTGTTATTCACACGCC
The DNA here is from genome assembly GCA_013401135.1 of Cettia cetti. Classification (NCBI taxonomy): domain Eukaryota; kingdom Metazoa; phylum Chordata; class Aves; order Passeriformes; family Sylviidae; genus Cettia; species Cettia cetti. The sequence continues at coordinate 11,547 of VZUI01063734.1, read as the reverse complement.
AGTCCCAAATCTATGGAGAATTTGGGGAGATGAGGAGCTTGATCTGAGAGAAACTGAAAACATAAGGCTCAAATTAAAGCACTCTGCAAGTAAAGTGAAGGTTTTTAACTATCAAAATGCAGGAAGCAGTGGGTGGCAGATAGTATATTCCCTCCGTTTAATTTGACAGTTTAGAATATCACCTATTGTTTTGTGAAGGAAATTGGTACATTTAGATTAAATCTTGAGTTATATACCATGCAACACAGTCTTAAATATGGCTTTTGCTACAAACTGCTTCTATGAGAAATTATTCCTCTTACTGCTTTTTTTTCCCTCGATCTTCACATGATTTCTGTGCTCACATCCTTTTTACAAATATCATTCTATACTTTTCAGTGCGTTTTTTTTTCTTTATTTATCTGTTGCATGTTATTCTCACAAATCTAATAGTATTTCACTTCCAGTAATATTCAGTTTTGCCCCAAAAATATGTAGTAAGGGCAGTAGCTCCTACAGTCTGACCTGTTGTACATTGCAGGTTCTAGGACTCTCCTGAGCTGACTTGTGTTTCATGCAGAGTACTGGCTTTTGAACTATATTCAGTACTCGTTTAAAAACAATCTTGTCATGAGTGTGTTTTCAACACAACCAGTTTTTGCATCTTATTTCCATTGCATCTCCAGCCTTAACTTTCATTTACTTGCTTTACTTTGTCTGCTGAATTGAATAACCCATTAACAAAGTTGTATTCCCTTGTAAGTACTTATAAACTCTTCAAATTTCTTTTTAACCTTTTCTTTCATTAACTAAATAGATTAGGTTCCTGCAGTGTTCCTAACAGATGCTTTCTCTTGTTCTATAATCTTCCTCTGTACTGCCTTGTTCCCTCTCAAAGTCCTTTCCAGAACACAATATTCCAGTTGTGATTACATCAATGTTCAGTGCAAAACCAGGACCAGCTCCACATCTTTTTAAGAGATCTGGGGCTCCTTTTTTGCCCACATAACTGAACTGAGAACACATGTTCTTTCCTAGGAGTTATGTTCCTGCTTAGATGAGATCTCATGCTCATAAGGAACATTATTTCTCCAAATTGAATCCCTAGAGAACCCTTACTTCCTTTGTTTCAAATACATATGACCACCAGCTGGTCTGATTAAAGTGGTTTTTATTTATGTCCACCTTGCCATGTGGTAAAATTTGGTCAAGCACAGAATGTTTGCTTTTATATTTCCCCTTTTACATGTCCTTGTGTTGGCCCATGCATATGTGGGAGAAAGTGGGCAATTTTTGATGTGCAGTAATATCACTTCTGACGCATCATAAAGTGCTCTAAATCCCTCTGCATCAGCCATCCATCATCTTAATTATATATTCCTCACCCAGTCTTTGTGTTATCTACAGTTCTCATCAACGACAGATTTATGCTTCCTTCCATGTCTCAAGCAAAAAAATTTAACTGGTGTAGGACTGGATCCCCACTGAACTTCACTGAAAGCACACTTCCCTGCAGTGCCATTCTGGTATGTGAACACTTGCCAGTTTTAATCCCTTTAACATGTGTGGTGTTGATTCATGGCATCCTTAGTCAACGCTTTTTGCAATATATGGTACCGACTGTGTAAGATGTCTTGTAGAAGCCCAAATATAGTGAGACCATTAGCTCTATCAGGCAATTTGTAATCTCATCCTAAAAGGTATCAGGTGAGTTTGATGGACCTATTTGCCAAAAAACCCCACTGAGTGGTGATAATTATACTGCCTCCCTCTTATGCCTTAATGATTGGTTCTTGTAATCAGCCATTCCATTATTTGGGAATTGATGATAGTCAGTCTGAAAATCTGGAATTACCTGAGTTGTATCATTTCTTCTCTCTTAACTTTTGCTTTTAATACTGCTGTTACCTTTTTCTCATCTTGAACTTTCTTGGTATTACAAGATTTATTGAAAAGATCAATGCTAATGGTCTGGAGGGGCTTACATGTAGACTCCTTTTAGACTCTCATATATTAATTTTGAGACTTAGTGCTATAAATATGTCTAAAATCAGTAGCTCTTATTTGACGTCTTCTAATGCACTGTTGGAGTGAAAATTGCTTCATGATTTTCTTATGAAATGATCACATCATCTGATCCCTGGCCAAAGATACACCAGTTATTTATTGAACACTTCTGCCTTTTCTGGATTATTCTTGGCAATTTTATAATTTCCAGTTCCACTGTTAGTATTCCCTTTCTTCCCTTTATGTTCAAAATGTCTTTCTGACTATTATTAACCCTATTTGCCACAGATTTGCATTCTTTACTTCACTTACTAGCTTTCTTGTTTTAAAAGTCCTAGCTTGTAAACTCTTTTCAAGTCTACATTTTCAGCAACGTTTTTCCTTTGGGTTTTTTTCCAAATGTGACCTTTACTTTTATAACAAGCAAGGATTGTTTTGTAGCTGGAGAGATCTTGAACATCAGTGGTCAGTCACCCATTCACACATCTATCCCCAGCCACTGGGGCTTGTGAGGGCTGACAACTTCCTTTAAAAGGAATCCCAATGAAGAAATGAAATAAGTGACTTAAAAGTGAAAAAAGTGAAATAAAACCAAAGGGTTCTGTAAAGAGTATAAGCTTCCGAGAGGTGTCACCTGTGAGAGGCTGTTCATCAGTGATTGTTCAGACAAGAGTACCCTGTCTTAGGATGAGAAAGCAGTTTGGCTGTGTTGACAAAAGCTGTGCTGGTACCTTGCCTTCATGGCCAGAGAAGTGCCCTGGGTCATTGTAGTTGCAAATGGAGATTTCCCGTGTGCTTCCAGCTATCTGTTGGGTTTAGGGAGACTTTGTTTGACTTTCACCCAAGTATTGCTACTATGTGCACTTAAAAAAAAAAAATCATCTAAAACTTGAGAATATTAACTCAATGATAATAGCATCATGGCAATGCAAAAGTAATGTCATATTAACTTTGCACTGCCAGGGCAGTACATCAAAAGCAAATGTGTTATTTCATTACAATGGTGAAGCTACCTCAGTTGAACAGCACTGCTGAGTGTAAGAAAGCTACAATAGGGACTGGTTTGATCATTGGTTTGATCTTCAAAAGTGGATTTTTCTTCTGCTCATTAAAAAAAAATTGTCTGTAAATGACAATTTTCTTCTGAGAAATGTGGAATTTCTCTGGACAATTAAGACCATAAAAAAATACTGAACCGGTATCCAAACAAATGCAAGAAAATCTTTGCAATGGATTTGTGACTGTGTCACAAATATAACTGGAGACATTTCTGCTGACTACAAATCTCCATCAAGTTTTCTATGCAAGAAATAAATTAATTGGACTATGCAGTTGGGATTTTCATTCTTGAGAACAATGCTTTGTTGGTTCCATTTGAACACAATGAAGTTTGCAAATGCTCACAGGTTTAGCAAGTTCTTATAGAACCAGAAACAGATGTACAACTGATTTAAAATACGTAGTTGCAGAAATATACTGTGGTATTCCTGAGGTACCTTAGGAAAATCAGATTTATGGGTATAGTGGATGTCTTTCCTCCTCCTCAATTTTCTGCAGTGATTTCTGATTATATTTATTTGATACTTTGATCTGTGTGTACAAATGATGAGGCTTGTGCCAATATGTTGGTAGTGAATGATTGCTGACTCCTTAGCATTGAGGTGACAATCTTCCATTAGCAGAAGGCCACAAAATTGTTGGGGAGGCTTGTGCAGAATGCTGGCAGATGACAGCTTAATCACATCAACTGCTTCAAACATACCTGGGCAACAAATGGGAAGGAAAGGATCAAACCTGGATAAACACAACAGTGCCATCTCACATCCAAACCCTTCAGGATTCAGAGGATGAGCACCCTGCGTAGCAAGTCTGTGCTTTGCCAGATGCATTTTGCAGAGCAAAGGCTAAAAGCTGTACCAATATATTCTCCCATGAAGCTTTATTGAAACTTTGGCAAATCTGAGCAGGGTGAGCACTTGATCTGCTCTCTTCTCTGCAGACCATCCCCACAGCTATCTGCAGAACCCAGGTGCTGTGCATGTAGCAGGGCTGGCATCGTGCCACCTTTGGCTCCCAGCCTACAGCTGGTCCCTTCATCCATCCCACTCTGATGCTTCCCAAAATTTGGTTCTCATTTGTTTTGAGCATTACAGCTCCCCTTTGTCTTCTCCTGCTTTGGGTGGAGGTTAACATATTGCTTAAATGGAGCCAAAAGTATTTCCGTCTGTTCCTTCTCTCATGGGAGAATGTAGAAAGAAAGACATTTCCGCAAGATCTAAAACTCAGATATAATCATGATGATTACAGAGTGGATAACTCCGTACTTTCTTACTCAGCCTCTCAGCAGGCAACAATTAACAGGTGAGACCACAGATAGCCCAGCAGCACCATATCACACCTCAGTGTTTTCTATTTGCATCAATAATATCACTGCTAATTTTAATAAAATAATGTATCACATCTATATTTTAAGATGGCATTGAGCAAGTAGGATCTCTGGAGGTTTCCCAGTTTTAACAGACTGGGAATTTTAGGTGAATTGCTCTGCATCCTCCTATCTTCTTGATATGATCATTAGCAGTGTCTGAACCAATCCTCAAACCAAGAGCCTACTTTCTTCTGGATAACCAAAGCTGGAAGAGGGAAATACCATCCTGTATTACCCTGAAATTAAACAATCTATCATCCCTTCTCCAGGCTTAGATCTGCTTTCAAAAAATGCTGCAACTTTGACACTTAGGGTTTCCTGTGCTGCACGCTGTGACAAGAAATAAAACATGCAACACATAAAAAATTATGAAACAGTACAAGAGAAAGTTAACTCTCAGCTGTGTCAATGTTGCAGGACAGGAAGCAAAAGTAATTCTGACTGTGCATGGACTGTGAATTTCCTAGGAGAGAGATAGGCGTCTTTGAGTACAATATCCACATTTTAAATAGACGGATGTTTTTCAGCTCCAGTGCCTAGGATGTAGATGAATTCACTTCTGTATACATATCAGTATGTGGTAATATTCTGCAAATGAACACACATAGCAGGTTTTTTCAGAAGCCTTTGCTTCTGAAAGATGTCTTTCTTATATCTGCCTCTCTGATTTACTCCCTGCAGGTAAGAAGTGTGACAGTTCTCTGTGTGTGTGTGATTGGATTCTTCAGTCCTTGGCACAACCTCATCAACCTCTGATATCTCTTATGTTTCAGGCAAGTCTTTGTTGCTTCAGTTTCAGGCAGAGTCAGTCAGCACAATCTTACAGTATAGCCTGTCTGGATTTCTCACTTTTCCTCCTATTTCCATCTTTAACAGGATTGAAGTCAAGACGAATATTGAAGCAGAGAATGATTAATTCTAGTAATTCTGGCTGTCTTTAAGTCATGGCAACTTTGCCAAGTTCCTCATCTTGTGCACATGAAAAATCACTTTCTTTCAGCGTGGAGAATTTGTTTATTTCACTTTAGATGCTTAATTCATTTGCTTTAAATTACTACCTTCTTGTAAGCTGTTCCATACTGACTTTGGTCTCAGCAGTAGATGTGTTGCCAGAGGTAGCATTTGGATCTCCATCCTACTAATCTGTCAGGGTGGGTTTTTTTTGGTCCTGAGGGAATGGAAAAGGGAAGAAGGTATAGGAAAACAAATGTCATTACAGTTGCAAATATTTGGTTTGGTTTTGTTGCTTATTTGAGTACCACTGTGTTACTGTCAAAACTGTACACTGCAACACATGTCCTCAGGACAATTGCTTATGCCCTTCTGACCTTGTTGCAGCATTTTATAAGTCTCTTTGGCTGTGTTTTCTGGAGAAGAAAAACAACAACTTTCATTAGGAGATTCCACCAGGCTTTATTTTTCTGATTTCCAGTCATATGTTGCTGTGATTGTGAGTCAAACACTTGCAGGGCTTTTGCTGTAAAGCTATGAAAAAACATTGCTTTAAATAGAAAAGAATTTATTTGTTTTACGTCTTGGGTCTGCAGCTCACAGTCAGGCAGTTGTACAAGAGCCACTTGTGCATCACCAGAACCAGAAGTTCAAGCCAAGGAGAGCTGCTTTTCCCTTCCCTTCTCTGCTGGAGGGCAGGAGGTGTCACACAGATAGGTCAGTGGCTCAGTGTGGTAGCTTGGTGCCTGTGGTGTCACATCACCACGGCATGTGAAGGCACTCCCTGCCTCAGTGTGTGAATCACAGGCACAGTGGTTTGTGTTGGAAGGGGCCTTAAAGATCATTTAGTTCCACCCCTCTGCCACCGGCAGGAGCACTTTGCACTAGTCCAAGTTGCTCAGGGCATGATCCAAGTGGGCCTTGAACACTTCCAGGGATGGAGATCTGGAAATTCTCTGGATAATCTATGCCAGTGTCTCACCACCCTCAGAGTGAAGAATTTCTTCACAGCACCTAATATAAACCTACCCTCTTGCACTTTAAAACCATTAAGCCCTTGTCCTGTCACCCATCTCCCTGGGATCAGAATTGGGCTCTCCTGGTGCTGCAGCAAAGGTGACACAGAGGCCCAGGGAGCCACCCTAGGGTGGTAGATGGTGCCAGTTGATGATTTCATTCCTGCCTTGTAGTCCACAGCAGGAATGCTGTGGGACTGCTGCAGGACACTGCTGATGTTCATAGTTTGCTCTAAGATACAAATCCTCAACTGCTTGTTAAGATGTTCCTAAAGCAGTTTTATAGAAATTGGGAAAAGTTTACTGGGGAAATAGCATTAAATGCTTTTCCTGTTCTGACAGTTCTAGAAATCAGCTTTTTATACCTCATTGATGGAAGCATAAATGCACCATTGGTTTGGTACAATTACTTTTTCATTTCTCTTATATTTTCATGTTGTTTTTACTTAGCCAGGCTTAGTACTATTTGGTGGAGTATTGAAAACCTGCTTAATGCTTGCTGGACTTGCAAGGATGCCTCTTGAAAGTAGTACTAGTGCTGAGCAGACAGGAAGGGGGGGTTGCTTTAGTATTAGAGGGTATTCTGTTCAACTCTTCTGTTCAACTGTAGGCAGAGGTGAATAAAACTCCTGAAAGGGGCACTTAAGATTCGAAAATGTGGTTACTGATGTGATGTATAAAAAGCACAATGAGAAGCTTTTCTGAAAGTATTGATAAGAAGACTGAAATCAGAAATACTGTAAGGTTTGCGAGAGCCTAATTTTGTGAGATTAACGGCCCCATTTCCTGTCCAAATAGGTTCAGATAAATTCATGTGACTACTAAATAATTATGCACTGCTTATCTGACTGAACTTTCAGTCCTAAAGATTCAGCGTTTCTGGAAGGTTTGCTCAGCTATGGAAACTTTTAGTGAGATATTTTACCTGCAAGAGCACAGGCAACATCAGCTGATAAAATCTGACATTACCATGTCTCTAGTACTACATAAATCTTTCTTTCTGGAGTTACAGTTTTTAACACTTTATTCCTACTAGCAGATTGATCTTGTTCCCATATATGAAACAGGTACTATTAACGAGATATTATGGAATGGTAGTTTAGGATTACTGATGCACACGGCTTTACTTCGTTATAGTGAGAAAACGACATTATGCATATTTGTAATAATGAAGAACAGCTTTAGTTCCATGTCTGCTACAGAATGCATGTGATAAATAATGCTCTGTTCAAAGTGAAGCACACTAAATTTTGTTTTAATTAATGTGAATGTCATGCCCCTCTTTAGTGCAACTGAACACATTGCCATTAATAAATGACTTGAATTTTCTTTTACATTTATGCTGCTTGTAGAACAATATTATCTTTTAATATGTTGCTATCTTGGAAGTCTTTCCATTCTTAGTGTAGTCTGAAATTTGTACAATAAATTGCTGTCTGTTGAATCTTTAAGTGTCATGACATTAAAACGGAGGCAAAATTTAACTGTCATGTTCATTTTCACGTTTTTTTTCTCCATTAGTTCTTTATAAGGAATTGATACCTGCTCAGAGCTTGAAGCACCCATTTTTCTCTGTATGTAGTTAAATAGCTCTTGATTCATTAGCTAGGGTGTTAACCAGGAGGTGCACATCTGCAAGCCCATAATATCTGGCGAAGAGAAAATGTGGATATCTGAGTGCTGCTACACCCGAGCTATGACTGAGTGTTTCTGCTCTCTCTTCCAGGCTACATTCTTCAATTCCATTTGGTTCTTGCTGTCTTCCTCCACCAGCTTTTCTGAGTCTTCCTCATTTCTTTCCAAGTACCCTTGCCACCTTCTTGTTCATCTTTATGGCCCATCTTAAAGCTGCTTGTGGAAAGTGCAGCTCTGCCACTTTGCCAGAACACAAATGCCTGCCTGTTTTGTGCAAGTACAGCAACACTGGGCAAGTATCCAGGCAGAGGAATCATCAACAGGTAAAATCAAAGGTGCAGGGAACCTTAAATTAGGAAGCCAGTCATAAAACCCCTATTAAGATCACTGAGACCCAGGGACACTTGGTTCCCCTGGTATGCCAGAGCATATATATGCCTGTCACTTAAGGTATAGGATTTATTTCATTAATATAAAAATGCCAGTATTTTTTGCAGTGAGTTTATACTGATGATTATGTTATCCAAAGAAATAGGCACTGGGGAAAGCAGGGTATTCAAAATTTTGGGTTCAGTGTTCTGGACTTCCCACGTTAAAGGCAGAAACTGTATGGAAAGAAGTGTTCTTCTGGAGGTGCAGTGGGACTGGTAAAGTTTAACATCTCATAAACCTTGAGGCCACTCAGGATCTGAATTCAGCACAAGCTGGGAGGCACTACTTCATCCAAAGGGAAAACACAACAAATGAGTTGATGCGGTCCAGGGAAAAAAATTCTCCCCAGATCCTGCCCAACAGCCTGCAATTGCAGGAGCTGCTGCAATTGTACATACAAGCTGCTCTTGTATGGGAGGCAAAATTGATTCATTCTCTAGCATTAGAGAGCTTTCCTCAATCATGCTGTGAAGCAAACTGACTGTTAGTGTGGCCTGCACCTCATCTTTTCAAGCAGCTGCTGCTCCAGACCCAGAATTTTGTAGGACTTAGCAAGTGCGATTCCTTAATAATTTCCTGTGAGAGAACAGCTTACTTCTTGTATCTCATCACTAGGAAAAGAGAAGAGATTTGTCTAGGGTTTCTGGAGATGTCAACAGCCAGCTGCCTGGGTGGTGGTCTGTGCCAAGACACAGCAGTGTGACAGTGCTGCACCAGGGAATACAGACACACACACACCCCAAGGAATGTGGTGATGGGGGGATGTCGTTGCATCCTTATAGCCCAAGTAAGTGTGTAGATGCCAGACTTCATGTTTATTTTGCTCTACTGCTAGTCTGTTGGCTTTTTCCTCTTTGGACTGCATTGAAGACTGCTAGTGTGGAAAGAGTGGTGCTAGTAGGAGAGAAGCAACCTCAGTTATAAGTGGTGAAAGAGTTTAATGGTGAGAGAGTCACCTCCAGTTCTGTGAATTGGTGGGAGATGGTTGTGCCACAATCATGCAGAAGCTGGTGAGAGCTCTGATCGTGACACACCTTCTCAGATGCTTCAGTCTCCAGTGCTGTCACTGCTTGTCCCCCACACCCCATAAAAGCTGATAAATTGGATCAATACAAGCTTTGGTTTAGGCATCTTATTGGATTCAGCATAGCAAAGGAAAAGTGATGGAGCCAGAGCACAGCTGCTCTTCAGAGCATTTGCAGTATCACAGGCAACTGGCTGTCACATTAGCTGCATCTGTTGACTGACGTGAGGACAATGTGAACACTGAGGAGTGTGCTGGTGGGAGGACAGAGAGTGTGGGGATGCAGTGAGGCCACTTTCTAAGATGTGATATCACCCTGTGCACAGATCTGCAGAAATTAGGAGCTACAGCTGCTGGCAGTGGCTTACATTATTCACACACATTAAAATTGTTCACTCAGTGTGTGATATAAGGCAGCCTGTAGTCTGGTGGTTAGGTCTGTGGCCAGTGCACCATGGAGTTGTGAAGATTTCAAAATACCTCTTGACATTATGCTTTCTGGAATTTTATTTCCTTTCATGAATTGAAATGGACATAGTCTCATGAGCTTAGCTGCACAGCACGAGCCATTTATTTGCTAGTGGTTTTTTGGTTTTTTTTAGATAATGTTGAGATTCTGTTTCTGGAGTGATGAAAACAATTCCTGGCTTTGCTTTTGCAAGCTGATTATAATATTTCAGAACCTCCTGGATTATTATTAAACCAGTAACTGCATACGATAGTAACTACATAAATTAATAACAGTAGTATACAAATGATAAAGTTTTAGAATATGTCCTGAAGCTTTCTGTGAGTATATCAAATGTTCTTACTTGGGTATTTGCTATTTTGACTTCAAATTAGAGTAAAAGTAAGATAAGATGAGTGTCGTGATTTGTCTTTCCAAGTGGAATTAGTCATTGGTCATCAAGACGCTAATCAAATTACCTGTCTCTAAAGAATTAACCTTCTTTTACTAATATGTAAGGATACTTTCCAAGTCTATCAAATGCTTTGACAAATTCTGAAGCTTTGTTTGGAGTGGATTCTTCTCACCAAACCTCAGGCACTCCAGTAGTCAGGTGTCTAGCCTAGCCCAGTCACCCAGGCTGTTGCAGTCATCAGTGGAGGAGGGTGTGTTACCAGAAAATCCCCACTCTGCATTACCTCAGATCTCTTTCGTATGAGGGCTGAGATCACTGTCAGGGTCCCCATCTCTCCCCTCCGGCACAGATGTGGACAAGTTTCAGGAGACATGTAAGTGTGACACCTTAGCTGAATCAGTCCCATGTTGCTAGGACAAGTTCTGTCTTTCCAGATTCAGCAGTGGTTCCCCTGGGTCAGGACATCTATTGGAAAGGCTATTGTGATCCCATGGCATTGGTGAGTTGTGTTCTGTGTCATGTGGCTCAGGCATAGAAATTAAACAGACAGAATAAAGCCACTTTAGAACAGATGCTCAGAAGGTAGTCCAGAACCAGGGGGCAGCGTAGGCGTGGAGGGAGGTAAATTTGCATCTCTGCTGCCAGTCCCATAGGAAGTTAAGCCTCAAGATTTGTTGTGGATGCCTTGGGAGTGCTCAAAAGCATGTTGGATTGGTCTCTGAGCAATTTGGTTTAGTGCAAGGTGTCGCTGTCCATGGCCCAAGGGTATGGAACTATCTGGTCTTTAAGGTCTCTTCCAACACAAACCATTGTGCTAGTCTCTAATTCACCTGTTTACTGGGTGTGATGTCCTAGCCTGTGGCACTGATTTGCTACTTTTGGTTCTCCCAAACCGTCCTGCTTTCTCGGCTTTATGTCCGGCAGCAGCGCTGTTACGAAGCTCAAGCATGGGGCCCTTCCAGCGCCATAGGTGCGGGGCCACCTCGTTCCCCAGAGTTTCCTTTCCCCGGGGAACTCGGGCACTGGTCAGCACGGCGGCTCCACAGGCACAGACATCCAGGCTAACACGGCCGGTCCGGGACCCTCGGGGAAGGATGCAGATCCCAGGAGCGCATCCTGGGGGCAGCCCGCGGGTGGGGTTCCCGGGGCGGCGGGGGCGGTGCGGGGGCCGCGGCGGGGCTCGGCAGTGCCCGCCCGCTGGCTGCCGCCCGG